>JAVGWX010000004.1:111739850-111844850 GCA_036924085.1 Ariolimax columbianus | reverse complement strand
TATTACTGGATCCTCGATGCTTCTACGTAGTTCGTGTATTGTGTTGAGATTCTCCAAACATATCGAGAAGAACAGAGCACGTATGGATTAAACAGAGCGCAATGACGTTGATTCTTCGACTAAACTAAACTTTACTAAACTATTTGAAATACGTTCTGTTGTTGATTAATTGGAGAAATGGTGAAAGCGTGAGGCTTGCCAGCAGATTTAGTTTATACTAAAGAAGAATTCATCTCATTACAGATCTCCTCCTCTTCTGACACTTTGCGCCATTTGATACAAATATCGAAAATATAATGTTGGTGGCGCAAAACACGCAAATATTAAAACTGTTTACATTTGGTTTATGACACCACGTGTTTACATTTGGTTTGTGACACCACGTGTTGACATTATATGGAGACACCACATGTTTACGCCTATACAAGGGACAATCACTAAGTAACAACATTTTTATTAATAACATTGTTACAAGAGTATGTGTGATTCAGATATGTTTGTGCCTTTATTTTTCAATAAAGTCCCCGTGTTTAGAAACACTGTGTCCACAAGACCACCAGCTTGAGAATGCCGTCCACCAGCTTGAGAATGCCGTCTACTAGTCTGAGAATGCCGCCAACCAGCTTGAGAATGCCGTCTACAAGCCTGAGAATGCCACCAACTACCTTGAGAATGCCGTCCACTAGCCTGAAAATGCCGTCCACTAGCCTGAAAATGCCGTCCACCAGATTGAGAATGCCGTCCACCAGATTGAGAATGCCGTCCACTAGCTTGAGAATGCCGTCCACTAGCTTGAGAATGCCGCCCACTAGCTTGAGAATGCCGTCCACTAGCTTGAGAATGCCTTCTAGAAAAAAAGTATTTTGTTGTTACCTTCAACCAATTTTGCATGGCCTCCATTATATTTCTGTCAGCTGCCTTAGGATCCATCTGCTGCAAACTTTCCTATAACCCAGATCATTATGGACAATTTTATAGACATCGCTGTGGCTCGTGTTGAAATCGACGGCTTTTTCATCAATAGCGACTTCCCTATTGCCACGAACTATCTGGTGGATCTGCTGTTTCACTGTGTCAGTTGTCACGCTTGCTGGTCTCCCAAGCCGCTGTTCATCAATGCCGACATATTTTCCCATTGAAATATGTATACCCATTCATACATTAGCATCTGACTCAGACAACTGTATCTATACTGAACCCTTATTCTTCTGTAGATTTCAGGTTTCTCACCATCAGACCACACAATCGACTAACTCTTAGTTGTTCTTCCAAGGTGCATGCCAACAACGGAAGCGGCCATGTTGTACGCTATATTTCCCACGCGCATACTGCTAGATCGTGACAATGGCAACAATGCGTTTTGCTGATTAGCCATTTTGTATCCTGAAATAATATTTTCGTTGCACATACTTTTCCATGCACTTTTTAATAAAATTGATGATGTTACTTAAATACTGTCCCTTGTGTATACACATCTAGAACAAAATGGTTTGGACATCTGAATGTACCGACTTTAATCATAACTGCTGTGTGAGCTAATTAATACAAACAGCAGAGTTTCAGAACAGAAGTCTCCAGACTACCGCCACATTAACTGTTTGATTTCGTTATTTCTTAGCCAGGAAGTGTAGTTGACATGTTCAGTTTGTGTCCGCACGAATGCCCCCCTCCCACCCTTCCGCTCCCATGACACCAACCAAAGTGTTGTGGGGATCGCAAACCTGCAGCAGAGGATGTTCTGGAGATGTGTGCATGGTTCCTCGTCTGTCTCACAGACTGTAAAGAAATGCAAGTCGTTACATATTGAGGTTTTCGGTAGTTTCTACCCTCCAAATAGAGAGCTATGACATAAGTCTCGAGAGTTGCCGTATAATTATAATTCTTCTCCTCGTTTGTTCTAAATCTCACTCTACCAAGCTCTGAAAAATGGTTTTGCAAGCAGCAGGATGTTGTCCGGAGAACGGATTGCGTTGGGTCGTAGTTTATAGCCTGTACGCTTTATTTGCTCTTTTCAGTCCGATATATAATTTTAATTAATAATAAGTAATCATGTTGACTATATACAAATTATATTATAATTATATATTTAAATCTATTAGTTATTGAAAGAAGTACAAAAAACAAGATTTGTTAAAACATTACAAACAGTACGGTATTTGTTTTGACCATGTAACAGCGACTTGCCTTTCTTAGCCATCTATTTGCAAACTAAGTAAACCGCTACCTAAAGATAATCACACTTCGCATGTAGCAAAACTATAACAGTTCTGAAGGTGTACATCGGTAGAGACCAAACATGGAGCAAGTTATTCCCAATTCATTGGATAACACAGTTAGAAAGGAGAACCGAGACACTAGTTCGGTCAAGCACACCATACTGGCCAGGACGAAGTGTCAGGAACAGCATAATGATCAGCGCGTCGCGTCAGGGAAGGTACAATATACTGACCAAGGCGTCGCGGCAGAGGTACAATATACTGACCAAGGCGTCGCGGCAGAGGTACAATATACTGACCAAGGCGTCGCGGCAGAGGTACAATATACTGACCAAGGCGTCGCGGCAGAGGTACAATATACTGACCAAGGATACCATCTCTCTTCCATGTTGTGTTCTTTGTTTTCAGGGCAGGTTGGATAGACGAAATATGGATCGACGTGATCCCCGTAGTAATGAGCGTCATGCAGATAAAGCCAAGCATAACACAACCACATGCAGCATGCTCTGGATGTGAGGAAAGTTACTACAATCCGCCATTTAACGCCCTTTTCATGGCGCAGGAGTACAGTAAATATATTCATTGTGGTTATTAAACAGCAACAAATCAACATAGTAAAAAAGATATGAATCAATGCGACGCAGCTTTCTTTCTTAGCAAGCTCTTTTTATAAGAAACGAACTGAAAATGAAGCTTTATTAAGAGCCAAAGAACAGAATAGGTTATTTATTACATTATAGAAGAAAGCCATTCACCAACAGGGGTCTTATAAAAGATTGTATAATGAAAGTAGTGAGAGAGGTATAAACATAAAAGACAAACATGTAATAATGATCAGACTTGTGCCAATTAGGAGTCATATAGCTCGTAGAATAGATGATTTTGTGAGAAAATCCTTTTCTCTCACACTTGACTAATCGGCTGATGTGTGTACACTTAACTACTGATATGCCTATTTGATGTAAAAAGTTTTCTTAATGAGACTCAAGAATTAACACTAGGACGTAGCATGCACAACACAGTAATTGGAGAGGATTGCAACACCCCCCCCCCTCCCCCACCTCCTACTTAAACACACACACTACCCCACTCCTTACAAACAAACAAAAAAGAAAGCAAAGGCCACAGAATGCACTCCAGTGAGTAACGATCCATGAAACAAAGAACATTTCTTGGGGGGAATGTAATTTTTGTTGAGCATATCACTGAAGCTTATGAGGTTGGCGGATTTTCAGATGTTTGTGTTTCTGAATTGCATTATATATCAGCAATCGTCGTGCGAACAATGTGGGTATGTGTCTGGCTTCCAGGAGCATGTTCCTTCAAACGTTTTAGTTTCATTAGATCTCACTCTCTGAGTAGACGCCAGTTTTGTGATTGTCTGTAAGAAATAAATGCTGGGCTCCTTGACATACTGTCTCAAAAAGCAGAGCAATGTCTCCTTGACATACATTCTAATACAGCAGAGCAATGTCTCCTTGACATACGGTCTCATACAGCAGAGCAATGTTTCCTTGACATACGGTCTCATACAGCAGAGCAATTTCTCCTTGACATACTGTCTCATACAGCAGAGCAATGTCTCCTTGACATACTGTCTCATACAGCAGAGCAATGTCTCCTTGACATACAGTCTCATACAGCAGAGCAATGTCTCCTTGACATACAGTCTCATACAGCAGAGCAATGTCTCCTTGACATACATTCTAATACAGCAGAGCAATGTCTCCTTGACATACTGTATCATACAGCAGAGCGATGTCTCCTTGACATACATTCTAATACAGCAGAGCAATGTCTCCTTGACATAAATTCTAATACAGCAGAGCAATGTCTCCTTGACATACTGTATCATACAGCAGAGCGATGTCTCCTTGACATACTGTCTCATACAGCAGAGCAATGTCTCCTTGACATACATTCTAATACAGCAGAGCAATGTCTCCTTGACATACGGTCTCATACAGCAGAGCAATGTCTCCTTGGCATACTGTCTCATACAGCAGAGCAATGTCTCCTTGGCATACTGTCTCATACAGCAGAGCAATGTCTCCTTGACATACTGTCTCATACAGCAGAGCAATGTCTCCTTGACATAAATTCTAATACAGCAGAGCAATGTCCCCTTGACATACTGTATCATACAGCAGAGCGATGTCTCCTTGACATACAGTCTCATACAGCAGAGTAATGTCTCCTTGACATACATTCTAATACAGCAGAGCAATGTCTCCTTGACATACGGTCTCATACAGCAGAGCAATGTCTCCTTGGCATACTGTCTCATACAGCAGAGCAATGTCTCCTTGGCATACTGTCTCATACAGCAGAGCAATGTCTCCTTGACATACTGTATCATACAGCAGAGCGATGTCTCCTTGACATACATTCTAATACAGCAGAGCAATGTCTCCTTGACATACATTCTAATACAGCAGAGCAATGTCTCCTTGACATACTGTATCATACAGCAGAGCGATGTCTAATAGACATACTGTCTCATACAGCAGAGCAATGTCTCCTTGACATACTGTCTCATACAGCAGAGCAATGTCTCCTTGACATAAATTCTAATACAGCAGAGCAATGTCCCCTTGACTTACTGTATCATACAGCAGAGCGATGTCTCCTTGACATACAGTCTCATACAGTAGAGCAATGTCTCCTTGACATACATTCTAATACAGCAGAGCAATGTCTCCTTGACATACGGTCTCATACAGCAGAGCAATGTCTCCTTGACATACTGTCTCATACAGCAGAGCAATGTCTCCTTGACATACTGTCTCATACAGCAGAGCAATGTCTCCTTGATATACATTCTAATACAGCAGAGCAATGTCTCCTTGACATACTGTATCATACAGCAGAGCGATGTCTCCTTGACATACATTCTAATACAGCAGAGCAATGTCTCCTTGACATACATTCTAATACAGCAGAGCAATGTCTCCTTGACATACTGTATCATACAGCAGAGCGATGTCTAATAGACATACTGTCTCATACAGCAGAGCAATGTCTCCTTGACATACTGTCTCATACAGCAGAGCAATGTCTCCTTGACATACATTCTAATACAGCAGAGCAATGTCTCCTTGACATAAATTCTAATACAGCAGAGCAATGTCTCCTTGACATACATTCTAATACAGCAGAGCAATGTCTCCTTGACATACGGTCTCATACAGCAGAGCAATGTCTCCTTGACATACTGTCTCATACAGCAGAGCAATGTCTCCTTGACATACTGTCTCATACAGCAGAGCAATGTCTCCTTGACATACTGTCGCATACAGCAGAGCAATGTCTCCTTGACATACTGTCTCATACAGCAGATCAATGTCTCCTTGACATACAGTCTCATACAGCAGAGCAATGTCTCCTTGACATACATTCTAATACAGCAGAGCAATGTCTCCTTGACATACTGTATCATACAGCAGAGCGATGTCTCCTTGACATACATTCTAATACAGCAGAGCAATGTCTCCTTGACATAAATTCTAATACAGCAGAGCAATGTCTTCTTGACATACTGTATCATACAGCAGAGCGATGTCTCCTTGACATACTGTCTCATACAGCAGAGAAATGTCTCCTTGACATACTGTCTCATACAGCAGAGCAATGTCTCCTTGACATACATTCTAATACAGCAGAGCAATGTCTCCTTGACATACTGTATCATACAGCAGAGCGATGTCTCCTTGACATACTGTATCATACAGCAGAGCGATGTCTCCTTGACATACATTCTAATACAGCAGAGCAATATCTCATTGACATACATTCTAATACAGCAGAGCAATATCTCCTTGATATACTGTATCATACAGCAGAGCGATGTCTCCTTGACATACTGTCTCATACAGCAGAGAAATGTCTCCTTGACATACTGTCGCATACAGCAGAGCAATGTCTCCTTGACATACTGTCTCATACAGCAGATCAATGTCTCCTTGACATACATTCTAATACAGCAGAGCAATGTCTCCTTCACATACTGTCTCATACAGCAGAGAAATGTCTCCTTGACATACTTTCTCATACAGCAGAGCAATGTCTCCTTGACATACTGTCTCATACAGCAGATAGATGTCTCTTTGACATACTGTCTCAAACAGCAGAGTGATGACTTAGTCGTATAGAGGTTCTGTCACGGTTCATCCATCTCTAGAAGGGTCAATGATTCAGTTATCACAGAGAATGGTCAATGATCCAGTTATCACAGAGAAGGATCAATGATTCAGTTATCACAGAGAAGGACCAATGATCCTGTTATCACAGAGAAGAGTCAATGATCCATTTATCACAGAGAAGGATCAATGATCCAGTTATCACAGAGAATGGTCAATGATCCAGTTATCACAGAGTAGGATCAATGATTCAGTTATCACATAGAAGGATCAATTATCCAGTTATCACAGAGAAGGCAATATAATCCAGTTATCACAGAGAATAATCAATGATCCAGTTATCTCAGAGAAGAATCGACTCCAACTACTTGTATCAAACACTGACTGCTTTGAAAAATTGGTTTATTGTGCAGACGAGCTCTTGAATCAAGTGACTCGGAATATGCAAGCTGAAACAAATTTGGTTTGCGATCTGTTCACGCATGTCAATGCGTTCATAATAATACTGATCCTACTTGATGGATGGATGAGCTTTAATAACTTTGTTCATTTCAAATATTGTGGAAAAGTTCGCGTAGAGTCGGAAGCCGATCTTCCTACTTTATTTGTATTATCATTGATTTATGACTTGCAAATACAATTTGGTTAACGATTTTCTGGTTTTGATGGATAAACATCAATAAACAAATTTTTAAAACTATTTGACTGCCATGTTCAAACATTCCCAGGTCAGTTGTAGATGAAATTATTGACAATTATTGATCTTCAATCAGATAATTTGTTGAAAGAAACTATCAAACTGAAAATGTGATACAATTTTATAAATGTTTTCATGATTAGTGCCTAGGTGTTATGACCTGTAAAAATAATTTCTAGACACCACATACCAATATATTCCAGGCCTTGACGAATCAGAAGCGCTAAACGCAGCGCATGAGCTGCAGTGGTCAGCGACCCATAGCTGACTGCTAGCATAAGGGCCAGCGAACCAAAGCTGCAAAGACCCTTCTTCACCTCCACGCGGTGATCCTGGATAACAGGCTGCAACAGAGCAGACTGGCTAAGTAGAAGAGATCGAAGAGGGAATGCTAACTCGGTACTCACAAAATGTTTGCTGAAGTCGGATGTGTTGGACTGAAAGGTGCAAATATCGTAGTCAAGCTGTAAACTACGACACAACGCATTACGTTCTCTGGACTACATTCTGCTACTTAAGCCCTTTCAGAGTTTGGTAGCGGGAAATTGAGAACGAACAAAGCCAAGCCAAAAGCGCTAAACGAGGATTATCAAACACTATTTGAAAGTGACTCTCTCTGATGAAACCATTTGGGAAAGACCTACTACATGCCATATCAGAGTCACAAACAAAAACATTGCCAAAATTGGCGGAAGACCTTGATATGAAAGAAAACAGTAGACGCACCTGGAAACTTATTAAAAACGTCAGTAATGATCCAGCGAGCGCTTCTGCAGACATAACACAGGTCACCCCCAATCAAATAGCCAACGAATTACTAGTTATCGGGAAAACCACTCAAAAAGCAGAGCAAACCAATATCCAGCGAGATTGTAAACTGGAGAATGAGATACTGACGATACCGTTCTCTTTGCAAGAACTAAATGATGCAATACATCAAACGAAAAACAACAAAGCGGATGGCCCAGATGATTGAGCACAGAGCAAATTAAAAACTTTGGAAGAGAAACCATCACGTGGCTGCTGATGTTTTTCAACACATGCATCGGTTCTAAGAAAATTCCTAAAATATGGAGATAATCCCATGTGGCTGCTCTGCTAAAACCAGGAAAAATCTCATCAGAACCAAAAACTTCCGACATGTCTCACTATTGTACCATCTGTATTAGTCTTTGAAAGAATGATCCTGAACCCTATAGCTCGTTAAGCTACACTTCATGACACAAGACTGGCGTCTCACAAACCTCATTATATGTATCCTGCAGAATAGGCGATTTACGTCACTTTGGGGAAATTTTTAAAAAGTCAATGGCGAAACCAAATAAAATGGGCTGGTACATGCAAGGGTCCTGGCACCTATGCTGTATAATATATACACCAACGATCAACCTATAGACACAGAGGTGACAAAAGTCATATATGTCGATGATACAACAGTAGCTGCCCTGGAAAAATGCTTCGAAAAAGTCAAACAGAAACTGACAAACACCTTTGATGCCCTTGCTCTATATTACCCACAAAAAAAAATAATCTCACACCAAAACCTAGCAAAACTCAAGTATGTGCCTACCATCTCAGAAATAGAGAGGTGAACAGAAAGTTGCAGATCAAATGGCAAGGACAAGATCTAATCCACAGCACGGTCCTAAAATATTTAGAACTAAAGTTGGACTGCTCGCTGTCCTATGCCGTACATTGAGGAGACAAAACAGAATATGCATGCGAGAAATAGTATCATGTGAAAACTGACTGGTACAACATGGGGAGCAAAGATAGATGTCCTCAGAACATCAGCCCTCGCTCTGTGTTTCTCTATAGCTGAGTACGCCGCACCAGTCTGGAAGAACTCTGCACATGTCAAACATATAGATACATCATTAAATGAGACAGGCCATATAGTTACTGGATGCATTAAACCTACACCAACTGAAATAAATATACCCCATAGCCGGCATAGGGCCACCAGAGATACGAAGAACTGTCGCATCAGAGTTAGAAAAAGAGAAACAGGTAAATGACCCAATACACTATGTTCGAACATCAGGTGAAGTCCCCAAGACTAAAGTCAAGACGAAGCTTCTTACAGTTAACCCAACCCCTAAAGACTAGTCCAGGAAATCGACGCATCAAAAGTTGAAAACAGCTGACACAGGTCGCCTTGATCGAGTTACGGGAGGAATCTGCGCCTGGACATCATCTGCCATACGCAACATGGAAGCCACTAAATAGACTTCGAACTGGTGTATCACGATGCAGGAAAAACTTGAAAAATGGGGATACAGGGATGATGAAACATGCGAACGTAGTATCACAAGACCAGGACCGTCTCATGATCTGCTCAAACCTCCTGAAGACTTGTAGCATGGATGACCTGCTGAGTCCCAGTCATAGAGCAATTCACGTAACTGAATACTGGAAGAATGAAGTATGACGTAGTGCCTAGGACACGGAAAGTAAGTAAGTTGTTTTCATCTTTAGCGGTTTCCGAAATTGAAGTGATTTGCATGTGGATATGTTTAAATTTTTGGTTCAATATACCTAGCAGTTCGAACAAACATTCTACAAAAGGAAGTGTATGAACCACAGGCAAACACATTTATCTGATCAACATTTGCAGCCAATTCCAATCATTCCAAACTAAAGCTTGAAACTTCAGTTCAGCCATATTTGAAAACTTAAAAAGTAGGTCCATCATTCCAAACTAAAGCTTGAAACTTCAGTTCAGCCATATTTGAAAACTTAAAAAGTAGGTCCATCATTTCCATTTACCGTGGTTGTGTCAAATTTGACGATTTCTCAATTTGGATTAAAATTTCCAATCGCTTTGACCTGAAAAAAAATGTTATTTTTTTTGTTTCTTGAAAATACAAGTATGTATGTCAGGTTGCCCTTTATGTAATTGTTTCATTTCTCTTTCGGTCTGAATCACACACGCTGAATGCGCCTCAAAAGATCCAAATAAATTATATTCATTCATTTATAAAACTGATTTTTTTTTCCCATTGGCCTGCCGAAATGTGTAAAATATATTATGTGGCCCGCGTACAAACAAATTTGGAGACTCCCAGTTTGAGAGCAAGAAAATTGCCTAGAATTCTTGATGGATCAACAGCGTAGATTGACAATAACGACAGCTCCAAAGATGGCATAAAAGAAGATTACATCTCCTCATGGATTTCAGCAAAATAAATGGACACGCGTAACATGATGAGTCATGGACAGTTAACGTGAGAATTTATGAGGAATAGCGATGACTGACATTCGTGAATGTGCCCCCCTGGGCCCCTTATTGGGAAGCAAGGAATAGGCCCAACATAGGTTTATGCATGCCGCAAGTGGCGAGTTTTTCATTTCGCTAGCAAACTCATTATATAAAAATCATGGCTATTGAATTTGCACTGTGAACAACTGGATTAAAGATTCTATAAAAGCTGATTACATGAAGCCAAATACAGTGTAAAACATATATTCCAATATCTGTATTGACACGAAAAATGCATTTTTCTGTTTCTTGTTCGTTTGTTCTCAAACTCCCGCTACCAAGCCCTGAACGTTTCCAAACTCCCGCTACCAAGCCCTGAACGTTTCCAAACTTCCCTACCAAACCCTGATCATTCTTAAACTCCCGCTACCAAACCCCGAACGTTCTCAAACTCCCGCCATCACGGACTGAACGTTCTCAAACGCCTGCTACCACAGTACTGAACGTTCTCAAAATCCCGCTACCAATCCCTGAATGTTCTTAAACTTCAGCTACCAAGTCCTGAAAAGCGCTTTGGTTGTAGCAGAGTATTGCCCGGAATACTGAATGCGTTTATTTGTAATTTACAGCTCTACTGAGATATTTTCACCTATTGGTCCGACACATTCGACTTCAGCAAGCATATTTTGGTACCGGGTAAGCCTTCCATCTTCGATACATTCTCCTTAGCCAGTATGTCTTATTGCAGCCTGTTATCCAGGATCACCACGTGGAGATGAAGAAGGGTCTTGTCGGCTCTGAGTCGCTCGCACTGACGCTAGCAGTCCATCTTTGGGTCGCTGACCTTGACGCTAGCAGTCAGCTTTGGGTCGCTGGCCCTGACGCTAGCAGTCAGCTTTGAGTCGCTGGCCCTGACGCTAGCAGTCCATCTTTGGGTAGCTTGCCCTGACGTTAGCAGTCAGCTTTGGGTCGCAGGCCCTGACGCTAGCATTCAGCTTTGGGTGGCTGGCCCTGACGCTAGCAGTCAGCTTTGGGTCGCTGGCCCTGACGCTAGCAGTCCATCTTTGGGTCGCAGGCCCTGACGCTAGCAGTCAGCTTTAGGTCGCTGGCCCTGACGCTAGCAGTCCATCTTTGGGTCGCAGGCCCTGACGCTAGCACTCAGTTTTAGGTCGCTGGCCCTGACGCTAGCATTCAGCTTTGGGTCGCTGGCCCTGACGCTAGCATTCAGCTTTGGGTTGCTGGCCCTGACGCTAGCAATCAGCTTTGGGTCGCTGGCCCTGATGCTAGCATTCAGCTTTAGGTCGCTGGCCCTGGCGCTAGCAGTCCATCTTTGGGTCGCAGGCCCTGACGCTAGCATTCAGCTTTGGATCGCTGGCCCTGACGCTAGCAGTCAGCTTTGAGTCGCTGGCCCTGACGCTAGAAGTCAGCTTTGGGTCACTGGCCCTGACGCTAGCAGTCAGCTTTGGGTCGCTGGCCCTGACGCTAGCAGTCAGCTTTGGGTCGCTGGCCCTGACGCTAGCAGTCAGCTTTGGGTCACTGGCCCTGACGCTAGCAGTAAGCTTTGGATTGCTGACCCTGACGCTAGCAGTCAGCTTTGAGTCGCTGGCCCTGACGCTAGAAGTCAGCTTTGGGTCACTGGCCCTGACGCTAGCAGTCAGCTTTGGGTCGCTGGCCCTGACGCTAGCAGTCAGCTTTGGGTCGCTGGCCCTGACGCTAGCAGTCAGCTTTGGGTCACTGGCCCTGACGCTAGCAGTCAGCTTTGGGTCGCTGGCCCTGACGCTAGCATTATGCTTTGGGTCGCTGGCCCTGACGCTAGCAATCAGCTTTGGGTCGCTGGCCCTGATGCTAGCATTCAGCTTTAGGTCGCTGGCCCTGGCGCTAGCAGTCCATCTTTGGGTCGCTGGCCCTGACGCTAGCATTCAGCTTTGGGTCGCTGGCCCTGACGCTAGCAATCAGCTTTGGGTCGCTGGCCCTGATGCTAGCATTCAGCTTTAGGTCACTGGCCCTGACGCTAGCAGTCAGCTTTGGGTCGCTGGCCCTGACGCTAGCAGTCAGCTTTGGGTCGCTGGCCCTGACGCTAGAAGTCAGCTTTGGGTCGCTGGCCCTGACGCTAGCAGTCAGCTTTGGGTCACTGGCCCTGACGCTAGCAGTAAGCTTTGTGTCGCTGGCCCTGACCCTAGCAGTCCATCTTTGGGTCGCTGACCCTGACGCTAACAGTCAGCTTTGGGTCGCTGGCCCTGACGCTAGCATTCAGCTTTGGGTCGCTGGCCCTGACGCTAGCATTCAGCTTTAGGTCGCTGGCCCTGGCGCTAGCAGTCCATCTTTGGGTCGCAGGCCCTGACGCTAGCATTCAGCTTAGGGTCGCTGGCCCTGACGCTAGCAGTCAGCTTTGGGTCGCTGGCCCTGGCGCTAGCATTCAGCTTTGGGTCGCTGGCCCTGACGCTAGCAATCAGCTTTGGGTCGCTGGCCCTGACGCTAGAAGTCAGCTTTGGGTCGCTGGCCCTGACGCTAGCAGTCAGCTTTTGGGTCGCTGGCCCTGACGCCAGCAGTCAGCTTTGGGTCACTGGCCCTGACGCTAGCAGTAAGCTTTGGGTCGCTGGCCCTGACCTAAGCAGTCCATCTTTGGGTCGTTGATCCTGACGCTAACAGTCAGCTTTGGGCGCTGGCCCTGACGCTAGCAGTCCATCTTTGGGTCGCAGGCCCTGACGCTAGCATTCAGCTTTGGATTGCTGGCCCTTACGCTAGCAGTCAGCTTTGGGTCGCTGGCCCTGACGCTAGAAGTCAGCTTTGGGTCGCTGGCCCTGACGCTAGCAGTCAGCTTTGGGTCGCTGGCCCTGACGCTAGCAGTCAGCTTTTGGGTCGCTGGCCCTGACCTAAGCAGTTCATCTTTGGGTCGTTGACCCTGACGCTAACAGTCAGCTTTGGGTCGCTGGTCCTGACGCTAGCAGTCAGCTTTGGGTCGCTGGTCCTGACGCTAGCAGTCAGCTTTGGGTCGCTGGCACTGACGCTAGCAGTCAGCTTTGGGTCGCTGGCCCTGACGCTAGCAGTCCATCTTTGGGTCGCTGACCCTGACGCCTACAGTCCGCTTTGGATCGCTGGCCCTGACGCTAGCAGTCAGCTTTGGGTCGCTGGCCCTGACGCTAGAAGTCAGCTTTTGGTCGCTGGCCTTGACGCTAGCAGTCAGCTTTTGGTCGCTGACCCTGACGCTAGCAGTCCATCTTTGGGTCGCTGACCCTGACGCTAGCAGTCCATCTTTGGGTCGCTGACCCTGACGCTAGCAGTCAGCTTTTGGTCGCAGGCCCTGACGCTAGCAGTCAGCTTTGGGTCGCTGGCCCTGACGCTAGCAGTCAGCTTTGAGTCGCTGGCCCTAACGCTAGCAGTCAGCTTTGGGTCGCAGGCCCTGACGCTAGCAGTCAGCTTTGGGTCGCTGGCCCTGACGCTAGCAGTCAGCTTTGGGTCGCAGGCTCTGACGCTAGCAGTCAGCTTTGGATCGCAGGCCCTGATGCTAGCAGTCAGCTTTTGGTCGCTGGCCCTGACGCTAGCAATCAGCTTTGGGTCACTGGCCCTGACGCTAGCAGTCCATCTTTGGGTCGCTGACCCTAACGCTAGCAGTCAGCTTTGGGTCGCTGGATCTGACGCTAGCATTCAGCTTTGGGTGGCTGGCCCTGACGCTAGCAGTCAGCTTTGGGTCGCTGGCCCTGACGCTAGCAATCCATCTTTGGGTCGCTGACCCTGACGCTAGCAGTCAGCTTTGGGTCGCTGGCCCCGGCGCTAGCAGTCAGCTTTGAGTCGCTGGTCCTGACGCTAGCAGTCAGCTTTGAGTCGCTGGCCCTGACGCTAGAAGTCAGCTTTGGGTCGCTGGCCCTGACGCTAGCAGTCAGCTTTGGGTCGCTGGCCCTGACGCTAGCAGTCAGCTTTGGGTCGCTGGCCCTGACCTAAGCAGTCCATCTTTGGGTCGTTGACCCTGACGCTAACAGTCAGCTTTGTGCGCTGGCCCTGACGCTAGCAGTCAGCTTTGGGTCGCTGGTCCTGACGCTAGCAGTCAGCTTTGGGTCGCTGGTCCTGACGCTAGCAGTCAGCTTTGGGTCGCTGGCACTGACGCTAGCAGTCAGCTTTGGGTCGCTGGCCCTGACGCTAGCAGTCAGCTTTGGGTCGCTGGCCCTGACGCTAGCAGTCCATCTTTGGGTCGCTGACCCTGACGCCTACAGTCCGCTTTGGGTCGCTGGCCCTGACGCTAGCAGTCAGCTTTGGGTCGCTGGCCCTGACGCTAGAAGTCAGCTTTTGGTCGCTGGCTTTGACGCTAGCAGTCAGCTTTTGGTCGCTGACCCTGACGCTAGCAGTCCATCTTTGGGTCGCTGACCCTGACGCTAGCAGTCCATCTTTGGGTCGCTGACCCTAACGCTAGCAGTCATTTTGGTCGCATGCCCTGACGCTAGCAGTCAGCTTTGGGTCGCTGGCCCTGACGCTAGCAGTCAGCTTTGAGTCGCTGGCCCTAACGCTAGCAGTCAGCTTTGGGTCGCAGGCCCTGACGCTAGCAGTCAGCTTTGGGTCGCTGGCCCTGACGCTAGCAGTCAGCTTTGGGTCGCAGGCTCTGACGCTAGCAGTCAGCTTTGGATCGCAGGCCCTGACGCTAGCAGTCAGCTTTTGGTCGCTGGCCCTGACGCTAGCATTCAGCTTTGGGTGGCTGGCCCTGACGCTAGCTGTCAGCTTTGGGTCGCTGGCCCTGACGCTAGCAATATATCTTTGGGTCGCTGACCCTGACGCTAGCAGTCAGCTTTGGGTCGCTGGCCCTGACGCTAGCAGTCAGCTTTGAGTCGCTGGTCCTGACGCTAGCAGTCAGCTTTGGGTCGCTGGCCCTGACGCTAGCAGTCAGCTTTGAGTCGCTGGCCCTGACGCTAGCAGTCAGCTTTGAGTCGCTGGCCGTGACGCTAGCAGTCCATCTTTGGGTCGCTGGCCCTGACGCTAGCAGTCAGCTTTGGGTCGCTGGCCCTGACGCTAGCAGTCAGCTTTGGGTCGCTGGCCCTGACGCTAGCAGTCAGCTTTGGGTCGCTGGCCCTGGCGCTAGCAGTCAGCTTTGGGTCGCTGGCCCTGACGCTAGCAGTCAGCTTTGGGTCGCTGGCCCTGACGCTAGCAGTCAGCTTTGGGTCGCTGGCCTTGACGCTAGCAGTCAGCTTTGGGTCGCTGGCCGCTCATGCACTACTCGTTGTGTAAAACTCAATGCTAGAGAAACCACGACTACAAGAGCATGCAAAGTGACTTGGTTCAGGCATCCTGAAGAATGTCACCTGTAATCGTGACCCTGTTCTCCGACTCAGATGAAATAGAACAAAACTACGTCTGCTGTGAGGCAGGTGGGAAGCAGCTAAGGTAACGATATTGTAGACAGACACGGGTTCAAATTCTAGACAGATCAATGATCTTTTTGCTTCCGAGTTAAAAATAATAACCGTGCTAACCTCATGCGCAGCGACTGCTTGGGCCAGCGGTTTTTATTTGCTCAGCACTAACGCGAACAAGCATATAAGTACTGTCATAATCATCATCATCATCAGGTTGCCTGTTGGCGTTAATGGACCTCCTTCCACTTCTATGACGTTTGTCGTTTATCCCCTCGTTGTTGATTGTCACCCGTGCCAATTTTCACAGGCTGTCCAAGATCTTCTCTTTCTGTCTTCATCTGTCTCTGTCCAGCTATCTTTCTCGTTGCCACAACGCGCTACAAACCGCCTCTTCTCATATCATGCCCGAAAAAGAATGACTGTGTAGTTCTGATCTTTGTAATGAGTTATCTTTGTGTTTGTACCTTATCGAATACTGTATCCTTAATCTTCTTTGAAGAGCAGCATTCTTCTATAAATTACGAAATGTAATGCAGAACAGCCCAGGAATAATAGGTCTTCCAGATCATGAAGAGAATTTTGTGCAACAAAACTGTGTCGGTGGAACTGAGAAAGAGAATACTTGGATTCTACGTGGAACAAGCACTGAAATATAACAGTAAATCACTAACAATCAGCAAGCAAGCACATAGATCTTTGAAAGTAACAGATATCTAGGTTTACAGAAGAATGCTGCGGATTCCAAGAACTGCACGTAAGACTAATGATACAGTACTTGAAGAGGCACTGTAATAATAGCTTTCAATATTTCGTAGGTAATAATGGGTGTGCTTTATATAAGTTCCACTATCGCATGGTTATATTAAAATAGCGTCGGGAATGATGTATTGGTGACTTAATTGTAAGAGGTCACATTATGTTTATGCGACTGTCCAGTTCCCTTCATCGCTGCCTGTTCTTCCCTAACAGTGAACTAGCTGCTCATTTGCAGCTTGGTCGACTAGATCGTGCTTATTTTGGAATGTAAATTTTGTATACACCTGTTGGTCGCATGTGTCGGACCGAATGGTGAAAATATCGCAGTCGAGCTGTGAACTAACACACAAGGCATTCTGTTCTCCGGACTTCGCCCTGCTATTTGTAAAGCCCTTATCAGGGCTTGGAAGAGAGCGTTTCAGAACGAAATATGGAGAAAATTAAGAAGAAATATGTACTTTTGTCATGAAATGCTAGTCAGACGGGATGAAAATAGTAGGGCCACTGTAATCTCCCAATCGTGCCGTAAAGGTAACTAAAGTGGGTTTTTGCTTGAAACTAGCAACCTCACAATGTTTAGCCGTCCATATTGAAACCGCCACTGCGAATTTTGGCATTCAAACCTCCTACAAAAGTACCAGCTGTAGGCGCGACCCTATGCTTCACTTGTATGGGTAAGATAATAATTATCAGCATGTTTCGCGCACTTGATATTCAAGGCGTCAAGAAGAAACATTAATGTGTTTGTTAACATAATATAGAGACACAGATCTTTAGGAAAGAGCATGGTAACAACAAATAGAGCAAGGGATTGGAGGAAGAAAGTTGGCATGGATAGGAAACATGCTTAATAAGAAGCATGAAAATACATCCAGACACACTCTGGGCTGGAACCCACAGGGAATGAGATGGATGGGAAGAGCAAGAAACACAGGCCATGAACAGCTGAGGAGGAGGAAGTTAGTTGAGCGTGGGCCTCGTTGGTGTACTCAAGGAGACGGCACATAGTATGGACGGGAGGAGAGCATTTCTTGCGGCCCTTTGTTCCACGGAGAATTAAAACGTAATTCCTTAACCACTCTATAAGCTCCATGTGGAGCATACGTCTTCAACAACTGCACGCATATTTGATGGCGATGTTCTGGTTTAAAGATTCTATAGGATGGTTTAGAGAGCTAACAGGGTCAGATAAAACATACTGATCAAAACCGCCGACTCGTGTCTTCATTCCTGTTTCTGGATACAAGCTTTATCACAGCAATCTGCCCAACTAGGTGGGGATCGACACTGTAATCCTCATATTGATGAGATTACTAAGGAACCCATATTACACTACAGCCAGGAAGTAGACTGGTCACCTACTCAAGGGTACCTTCAAGAAAAACTACTGCAACCTTTAACTCAACTGATCACGAGAAGGTTCGAGCAACAACAGCAAATGATGAAGTAGCCAGACCACATGTCAGCCCTGTTTAGTCATCACTTACGACATTGCCTTTATACTTTCAGTGTTACTATGCTCGTTCCCTTTTCGGGTATCGGTAACAATAAGACATTAACTACGCAATGGAGTTTCCAATATCTAAATAATTGAACAATAACACAAGCGTATCAATTCATCCCAAAACCAGCAGAATAATAATATTTACCACATCCATACAGAACAGCTCAGCTAATCCACAAACAGAACACTTTTGAAACCACGAAAAAAATTCCCCGGATCTGGAGGGGCTGAGAACTAGATAAGAATTATGGGCCTGGCAGAGTTTCATCCCATGGCACGGCCTCTCCGTCCCGGATCCACACAGCAGACACTGTTCCCTGCCGTATCCCTTAGTTCTAGGGATGCTATTATGGGAAACCTGACGCGCCGGCAATGACGGGTTAGGTTAACATAATATGAATGCTAAGGGACGCAATCACGAAATATCTCGAGGCAGTTTCGAAATTATTTTTTTTAAGAGGGAGGAGACATTTTTCGAATAAAATCAAAAACATTTAAAGCTCCCAATGGAGCAGATGTCATTAGAATAATGCGTGGCATGCCCTCATTTTCTGAAGACTCCACACCAGCTCTTTCCACGTCTTCCATGTATCTTGTATAGTTCTCTCAAGCCGTCTTTTTTTAAAGTTTTCAAAAAGCGAGTGTGTTATTGGTTGACGCGATTACATCTCGTGCAGAGACTTCGAGTTTACTCCCTTAGTAAGCGACACAATAAATACTTCCCACATGTTAATTGGTCCCTGACTTACTGTTAGGATTATTAAAACAGGGTATGGTTCATTTACCAAATTGGAACACACACACACAAAAAGGACCAAACTACGTTACGATCAAAAGCCGCCTCATGGGAAAAGGGACACATGTATAGGAGAACAATTAACACATCAGACTTGGTGATAGAGAATGAAAATTAGTTATCCTTCAACGCTGACACGTTGCAGCATGGTAGAGTGAAGGCTTTAACACATCATCCCCTACAGCAGTGTGTGATGTGCTACTGGTTTAATCTGAATCGGTCCCTAGGCAGCGAGACTTGAGTCTACCTTGCTGCATAGGGACACCTGATTTACTGTTAGGGAATATAAGGCAATTCCGTAGGATCGTGCATGGGGCTGGCAGCCTTATTGTGTAAAACAAATCCCTACAGAAACCAGCAATGCAAAAGTGTACTAAATGCCTTGGCGCAGATTTTCTTAAGGTGATCAACTGTAGTAGTGTTCCATATCATACTTGGTAGGTTACAGTGGTCATATTTATGTTAAACAGAGTACCACCAAGTGGATCGTGAGCCTCAGTGATATACAGAAAAGATAGGGTTGATTTACTTGCATGATTGCTGTAAAATATGATTAATGAAAGTTGTGCATGAGAGCTAGCAATTGTATCATGTACAACAAATTACTGCATAAATCCACCACGCTTTAGTTGGCTTCCCCGAGGCGGTCAATTGTAGTGGCCACCCCATACTCCGGCGGAAGTGAAAAGAGGATAAGCAGAAGAATCTAAGTCATGCAGGAAGGCAAGTGGGCACACGTCTCCATCCCCTTCACAAAATAGCAGACATAACCCACTACAATCTTAAACGCCCTCGTACATGGGCATGTCTCTCCTAGTTTACTTTAACCAATTTATTTCAGAGAGGTTCATGAAAAACTGAATGGGCTTCAATAAAAAACAATATGAAATGTCCCTAACATTTGCATTTTAAATATTCATTTACAGTTTTGAATTGGACCTAAAAAAAGTTCAATCCAAACAAAAATGAGAAAAGATAACAAAATACAGAATGTGTTCACTATAAATGAGAAGAACATTCGATCGGGCGACTGAACAGTCAGTCAGAAAATAACTACAAATGCAAAATACAGGCCCAGTACATACACACGTGGTTTAGTGACGGTTCAGTTCAGGTATCCTGTCACCTGTGTGGTCGCAGTCGTGAGCTTACCTCGTCTGTCTTGGACCGAGTGTGTTACGTCATTCCTTGTAAGGTGACGTCATAGATGGTTTATTAGTACGTCATTTAACAATCTGTTGCGTAGTATCCACCGTACCCTGCAGCCATAACTTCTTGTGTTTTAAGTGTGAAGTGTGAGTTTATAAGACTATGTTTTTATGAGTTGATTGAGCCATCGTGTTTTCTGCCTAGATTGTTATCGAGAACAATTGCACAGACAAGAATGGTATAAGCGCTCAGGAAAAGCATCCACGCAATACAACAGAACATAAAGTAAGACAATGTCAATCTAGATTCGAGCCACGTATATCTGTTGACAGATGTGCCTTGCTGCAAAGAATGCGTGAATTAGGGGAATTGGGTTACCCCCTGGTAATGCAAATGCGAAAAGCAGTATTGCAGCGTTTTATAGGACCTGGTTCAGATGTACGTAATAGCTAAGCAAGTTACAGACTAACGCTTCACAATCACGACGGGTCTAAGGCTGGTATTTCTGTTAGGCTGAGTTGGTACACAACCGTTGTCTTTGTTTAACATGTGTCAAATAAGGATGGTGCAGATTTATTATAGCTTAGGGCCTTACCATGTCTACACGTGGAGCTCAATAAAAATCAATATTGCGTTGTGTATGTTGATCATGGATATTTGACTGGTCACTAAACATGTGTTTATATACTAGACTCAATGTTAGCAATTGTTCAATCACTTACTAAGTGCATTGATAGACGCAAGCATTTGGCCACTCACAGGGAGCCTGTACATAAACATTTGCAGCGGCGTTAGCATTGGTCTCATATGACAAAATGGCTAGTCTCATGCACAATACTCTTTAGTCGTCCATTACGATAAGCTTGTTTTATCTTGTCTTTCTCGTAGATTACAAGCGAGGATTCTGGGCATCACATCTCACTACATCTGTCGCCTCACCTCCCCTCAATCTGTCCCCGCTTGAGCTCGGTCTATTCCATTAACCATCTGCCCCCCACCCTCAATCTGTCCACGCTTGGGGTCGGGCTGTTCCATTAACCATCTGCCCCCCACCCTCAATCTGTCCCCGCTTGGGGTCGGGCTGTTCCATTAACCATCTGCCTTCCACCCTCAATCTGTACCTGCTTTGGGTCGGTCTGTTCCATTAACCATTTGCCCTCACCCCACCCCCAATCTTAACGTGCTTGGGGTCGGTCTGTTCCATTAACCATTTGCCCCCAACCCTCAATCTGTCCCCGCTTATGGTTGGTCTGTTCCATTAACCATCTGCCCCAACTCCCTTCCCCCCTCCCCTCTTGTAACAGTTCCACCCCAAGCATGAGAGTTTGGTCCTATATATATATATATATATATATATATATATATATATATATATATATATATATATATATATGAATATTTAGTTCAGATGATATGTATTGTATTGTGTTTGTAATTTCACTACTCATTTTTCTGGTATGAGTATTATAAAAATAAGTATGTCACCTGCTGTGTGCAATGTCATTTGCTGTGTGTGGTCATGAATGATGTGGATGAGTGTGATAATGTTCTAAGTTAGAATAACCCTAGGGCAAGCAGTGGGATCTGCTACACATTATTATTTGGTGCCTGCTGACCACGGATTGTCGTGGTAGTTTTTATAAATATAGTTGTGGGCTTAGCTACAGATTTTTAATTGCCCGTTGAACAGAAGTGTCGCGGTTTTACATAAGTTTGTGTGTGTAGTTATGAGTAGGGGAGTGGCTAGTGGTTAGAGTGTTAGTTACCATAGGTAGCTCTTTCAATCATCTGACCGATAAGTGTGACATTTATTTTACCTTTTTTTGTATTACTGACAAGACTTGAGATTGTGTGCATACTTGACAGTATTGTAAATATTTTTGGGGAGACTAGTTTATTCAACATGTCGAGGTTAAACAATGTTATCATTGTATAGCTTTTGGACATTTGTCAATTGGATGTCCAAATGTTCTTCGGAATACTAACGTTCACTGGCGACAATGCATCCTTAACCCAAGCAAGCCTTTCATGACACTAGCTACAGTCCAAATGACGAGCGATAAGTTGGACGACAACTACAAAACCAGCTAAGAGAACTAACAAACAGAGTTGTTCTGCTGGAAAAAGAGGAAAAAGATCTCCGATGGAAGCAGCGACAGCTGTTGCAACAGTTTGAAAACAGAGCGTCCAAGCCAGCTAGGAAGGAGAGAAGAAATGAACAAATGACAGAAATAAACACGGCCCAGTGGTTTGGAAAGGGAATGAGGGGTAGGATGCTCGACCAACTTCCACATTCCGATCCGTGAAGGGACGGACGTGTGTGGACGGCTGGGCAGAGGTAGCGAAAATTGTAGTTTGAACCAGGTAGAGAGGCCAAGTCAAATGCGTATAAAAATGGTTAATCAGAAGTTTGAATCCGACCGATTTTTAGCCCATAATGAGAGACCATTTGCAAAGTTACAGATGGAGAGGCAAGGCAGGAGCTATAAAAGAGACTTTGAGCACGAGGCAGATAAACAGAAAGAAATAGATGCAGGTTTTGTGTATCCAGAAAAGTTAGGGACGGATGGCAGGTTACGCAATGCAAACAAGACAAACGTTTGCTCAGACGTCCAGATGAAACATACCATCATCGGACATGGTAGCCCGAGTATTCAGGAAGAGCGTGTTACGACAGGTAACACGGCCGGGCCGGATGAAAGGGGCCAAGTTTACCAGGAACTTATGGTCAAGCCTGGTAGAACATTAGTTGAAATCGACGAATAATCTCGTGCAAGGAAACAGTCGGAGACTCGTCAGATGAAGAGGATAGGAAAGAAGGAGGAATGGTGGCAGGGCCAGCTATGGTTTCGTACCCACGCACGCCAGGTCCTAACCATGCAAGAGAAATTGTCGAACAGACCGAAGGAAGGGACACCGAGTAAGGAAGTGGAAATGACGCACAGTTATAATGCGAAACGGGCGCACCGGGCAAGTTCACTCGTGCAGCCAAGACGAGAGGAACAGCGTTTCTAAAGAAAACGAAGAAAAGGGGAAGACAGGTTAACCCCAGACAGAACAGCGAACCAGTTATCGAAGCTAAGATGAAAAGATCCCAGTTCGATATAAGCCAACAGTCAAACGAACAGTGGGAAACGTCTTTCCCACAAATATTGAATACTGATGGACGGAAGGCTGAAGTAGCGGACGATGTAAGTGTACGTTAACACCACCTGAGACCCGGTGGATACGAATCAAACAACCGTAGATCAAGCAGACCAGACAACTGCAATGGGCGTTTCACAGGATGAAACCGCCCAGCAATTAGAGACATCCGATGGAGCGCAGAGACCGTCTGAAGTAAGCATTACTGCTAAGGAACGTTTGATAGTAGACTTGATGGCACTAGTCAAAAACATGGAAAAATTACCTCAATTCAGAAATGGAATTAGGTAGAGTCGTGTAACACTTACACACATGGTAATGACAGATGTATGGCTATCATGTAAAACTCGAGTTAATGTATTCATTTGCATACATTTGTTTTATCTACCGTTATCCTTGGGAAACGGAGATTTGAATAATTAGGGGGTAGGTAAAAATTAGGAATGACCAAATGTTAAAAATACCTTTGAAGTCGTTGTCTGAAGTACACGCCAGACATTGAGCGAACCACGTGTCGCAAGGGACGGTCAGTCTGAGACTATACTGACCGAGATCAAAGGGACATTTTTGACCAGCGGAATGGACAGGAGACGCAGGGTAACGGGATGCGCCAGGTAATGTTACGTCGACCAAGGGTGACATGTGGACGTGATGTTTCGGTCAGGGCGGACCAGGTGGCTTTGATGTGGAGAGTTTGGGGAAAACAGCTGAGAACTAGTTTGACCACAACACTCGGTTTTTGTTCCCTGTGACAAAAACGCCAAAAATTAACGGAGCTATTCAACTTTAACAAAGACTGCACCTGGACGAGTTAGGGTTACAGCATCACGTAATTCGACAGCTGGACGATTCGGTTTTTGACACAGACATAGTTAGCAGTAGTTTGTATTTGAATAAGTTAGAATTTAGCCACAGTTTAGTATCTGCTGAAAGGGGCATTAACAGGTTCTGATATGTGACCCACTAGCAGGAGTGAAAGGTGGATAGCACATTGTCATGTGTATGCGTGCAAATACTTTGAAAAATTGTGGTTGTATGGTCGACCTTGTATGTCTTGCATTTTTATTTTATATAGGAATACAGGTACTAACATATGATTACAGTTACTAACATAAGTATCAAGGTACGAGGCTGCTCGCAGTACTTCATTTATTTACGACATGTCTTTGAGACGGAAAGCAAACTTTGCTTGCAGAGTATTAACACTCTAACAATAAATTGAACAAAGCATGGAGAATTTCATGTTGATGTAGATCAAAATGAAGCTGCTGAATTTAGCAAAGGTGTTACAGATGAATCACTTCCTTTCCGTATGGGAAAATTAATTGTTACTGAGGATGATTTGCAGAATGCCATTGATTGAATCCCTATTTCAACATGTATCGCAGGATATTGTACATTTTCAACTATAAAGAAGTAAGTTGTACTTGAAAGTTGATGATATTGACATAAATGTCACACAAAGCCAATATGAGCTAACACAAATGGTGCTCTGTACGTTATACTTGAAAGTTGATGATATTGATATGAACATCACACAAAGCCAATATGAGCTAACACAAACATTTGACAGAGGAGGTTTTCTGTATCCTCAAACTGATGTACTTGATATTGTAATACATACATATATTGTCATCCAAGCAATTTTTTCTGTTGATATTGAAAGACTATTTTTAAATGCAATCAATCAACGACATCTTGTAATTAGCCTTGTAACGAAAATACTCAGCGAAAAAAATGTGTATAAGCGGAGATTGTGCAGAAGGGCATATTATTGACCTAGTCACAAAATATCTCATTTTGGCAGCTAGAAATACATTTATTAGGAACTATTGCAAAGGAAAGAGTGATTCAAAAAATGAATATGCAAAGAAACGAAAGCTTCAAAAAGTGAAAAAATTAATTAGTTCGTATGTATTTCTGATAACTAGCTCTGAATTAAATATAAATATGCTGTGCACATGTTTCTGATAACTAGCTCTCAATCAAACTATAAATATGTTG
This sequence comes from Ariolimax columbianus, assembly GCA_036924085.1. Taxonomy (NCBI): domain Eukaryota; kingdom Metazoa; phylum Mollusca; class Gastropoda; order Stylommatophora; family Arionidae; genus Ariolimax; species Ariolimax columbianus. Next base: position 111,819,904 of record JAVGWX010000004.1, on the reverse strand, counting down.
TGCACATGTTTCTGATAACTAGCTCTCAATTAAACTATAAATATGTTGAGCACATATTTCTGATAACTAGCTCTCAATTAAACTATAAATATGCTGTGCACATGTTTCTGATAACTAGCTCTCAATTAAACTATAAATATGTTGTGTACATGTTTCTGATAACTAGCTCTCAATTAAACTATAAATATGATGTGCACATGTTTCTGATAACTAGCTCTCAATTAAACTATAAATATGCTGTGCACATGTTTCTTGTGCTCAGAATTACCCCGCTAGAACTTTTTTTCTTGTTTGACCTAGTCTTCAATTTGTCATTGTATTTTAAAACAATTACCTTCAACTACCTGTGTTGTAAAACCATTACCTTTAACTACATGTGTTGTAGAATAAAACTAAAGTAATTGTAATAATAAAGATTGGTCTTATATGTTATTGTTGTTAATTGTATTCATCCAAAGGTTTCAAACGTTGCAGTCTAAAGACCAGTTTAATTATTCATATTCATATTCAAGTCGCTCTTGATATCAAGATTATCCAAATTCTTGTTTCTTAACAATCGCGTAAGTGTCCATGTTAACTTTGCTGGGATTAACGTAATTCTTGCAAGTCATATTGAAAAAATAAGTATTAATAACATCGAAAGAAAATATCCATTTCTATATTCCGCTTTCTATTAAACATGTCCCAAGGCAACGATCAGCATCGACATAAAATATCCCTTTCCAGTATTCTTCTTCCAATTCAACAATTCATGAGGCACCCATACCGTTCAATGCGCTTTGTGTAACAATTGTAACCAATGCCTACCCTCCGTGACGTCATGACATGGTGCTTAGGCTTTCTATGTAGGGGGTATTGGTTTGAAACTGGTAGCCATGAGTTAGTATGACTTTTGTGTTATCAGTTGTTTTGTGACAAAGCCAATGTTTGGGTGTTTTAAGTGGTGGTAATTGTAAACTAATCAGTTCCAGACTTTCTGGAATCTAATTCCAATTTGTCTTTCAAGTCGTCCAACTGCGCGTGCAGTGTTAAATTGGTAATGTAGTGTTATATTTTGATGTCGTTCATACGTTGTTCCGTTGTATTGTATTGCAATTTCTTTTTACGTATTCCTATGTTTGACAGGGTACTGATTTGACCTGTTGCAACAATGTAAAAACAGAATAGCAACAAAGAAGGAAAGATGAGGAAAACTACAAAAATATAGGATCATTTCAAATCATTGACAAATGGAGTTACACAACATAAAACCGTAAAGGAGGAAATTATTAACGGAATGAACAGCAAGAGATATGAGAGAGGAAGTGCATGAATCCAGTAAAGAATGAAAAAGCATAATAACAGAAAGGGCATTGAACAGAAAAACAGATACAGCAAACTGCAGAAAAAACCAAACCTTAGAACAAAATTTAAAAAAACGGCAAAGGGAGAAACAACATAACCATACGAAAAAGTAGGAACAGAAAAGGTGTGAATTTTTATAAAGAAAGGCAAAACAATACAAATGTTATTTGACAAAGCAAAATAGCAAAAAGAGAGAACGTAATTGAAAACGGAAAAAAGGGATGTGAAGTAAAGCGGGAGGGTGGAAAGGGGGTGGGGTGGGGTGGAGAAGAAAGAAATTTAAGAAAGAGGGGCACAAACACGAAATAGAATGAACGAAATACTGGAATAATCAGAAGTAGTGGAGGAAAAGAACTTTCAAGAAAATATTCGAGTACCAGGAGCAAGATGACACAGTCAGGCAAAGGTCACAATCTCATTAGAGTCACACAGTACCAGGGATGTATTTTAGGATCGGCAGGCCCGTTGGGTTAGGAGCGGGTTAATGTGCGAGCAAATGTTTGAAAAGGAACAACCGAGGACCCGTTCGAGTCAATTTTCGAAAGCCCTGGTGATAGAAATTGTTGCTGGAAAAGTTACAGAGACACAGAGAGAGAAGATACTTGAGAGAGGAGATTAGAGAGAGAAGATACTAGAGAGAGGAGATTAGAGAGAGGAGATACTTGAGAGAGGAGATTAGAGAGAGAAGATACTTGAGAGAGGAGATTAGAGAGAGAAGAAACTAGAGAGAGGAGATACTAGAGAGAGAAGATACTAGAGAGAGGAGATACTAGAGAGAGGAGATACTAGAGAGAGGAGATACTAGAGAGAGGAGATACTAGAGAGAGAAGATACTAGAGAGAGAAGATACTAGAGAGAGGAGATTAGAGAGAGGAGATACTTGAGAGAGGAGATACTTGAGAGAGGAGATTAGAGAGAGGAGATACTAGACAGAGGAGATTAGAGAGAGAAGATACTTGAGAGAGGAGATACTTGAGAGAGGAGATTAGAGAGAGGAGATTAGAGAGAGAAGATACTTGAGAGAGGAGATTAGAGAGAGAAGAAACTAGAGAGAGGAGATACTAGAGAGAGGAGATACTAGAGAGAGGAGATTAGAGAGAGAAGATACTTGAGAGAAGAGATACTTGAGAGAGGAGATTAGAGAGAGGAGATACTTGAGAGAGAAGATACTAGAGAGAGGAGATACTTGAGAGAGGAGATTAGAGAAAGAAGATACTTGAGAGAGGAGATTAGAGAGAGAAGATACTTGAGAGAGGAGATTAGAGAGAGAAGATACTTGAGAGAGGAGATACTTGAGAGAGGATATAAAAGAGAGAAGATACTTGAGAGAGGAGATACTTGAGAGAGGAGGTTAGAGAGAGAGTAGATTAGAGAGAGAGGAGATACTTGAGAGAGGAGATTAGAGAGAGAAGATACTAGAGAGAGGAGATTAGAGAGAGAAGATACTAGAGAGAGGAGATACTTGAGAGAGGAGATTAGAGAGAGAAAATACTAGAGAGAGGAGATACTTGAGAGAGGAGATTAGAGAGAGAAAATACTAGAGAGAGGAGATACTTGAGAGAGGAGATTAGAGAGAAAATACTAGAGAGAGGAGATACTTGAGAGAGGAGATTAGAGAGAGAAAATACTAGAGCGAGTAGATACTTGAGAGAGGAGATTAGAGAGAGAAAATACTAGAGAGAGGAGATACTTGAGAGAGGAGATTAGAGAGAGAAAATACTAGAGAGAGGAGATACTTGAGAGAGGAGATACTAGAGAGAGGAGATACTACAGAGGAGATACTAGAGAGAAGATTAGAGAGAGAAAATACTAGAGAGAGAAGATACTTGAGAGAGGAGATACTAGAGAGAGGAGATACTACAGAGGAGATACTAGAGAGGAGATTAGAGAGAGAAAATACTAGAGAGAGGAGATACTACAGAGGAGATACTAGAGAGTCTAACGTTACGGTTTGACAGAGATCCAACTGTGAACGTGTGTGTAGCCAAGTAGTTATGTGTAGCAAAGTGGTTGTGTGTGCAGCCAAGTGGTTATGTGTGTAGCCAAGTGGTTGTGGGTGTAGCCAAGTGGTTGTGTGTGTGTAGCCTAGTGGCTGTGTGTGTAACCAAGTGGTTGAGTGTAGCCAAGTGGTTGTGTGTAGCCAAGTGGTTGTGTGTAGTCAATTGGTTGTGTGTAGCCAAGTGGTTGTGTGTAGTCAAGTGGTTGTGTGTGTGTAGCCAAGTGGTTGTGTGTGTGTAACCAAGTGGTAGAGCGTGTGTGTAGCCATGTGGTAGAGCCCGTGTGTAGCCAAGTGGTAGAGATTGTGTGTGTAGCCGTGGTAGAGCGTGTGTGTAGCCGTGGTAGAGCGTTCTCCCTCCTCAAGGACAATTGTACCATCTTCGATTCTCGTATACCGATACAATGAAGTTGACCAAGGTGTATATTGGTACCTGGATCACTGTTATGGAAGGAAAGATTGTGAGTAAGGTTAATACCCAGTTTACCTCATGAAAGCTCAGAGCTATCCTTTTATGTTTCTAAGAGTCGATTTCACTGCACTCTGGGTATACCCATAGGTTCTCAGACTCTCCCAAATGGCGCCTGTCCCGTTCTCTCATTATTCTTACTCGACTGGTATCTTGTTATATTTCTGCGGTCTGTGAATTGCTAATTCTTCTAATATGCCGTCATCATCCAAGAGGCGGTCATATGCAGACTTCAGGATGCTAATTCTTTCCATATCTAGTGTGTCCATAATGGGTGATTGTGAAGCCAGGATGTCAGCTATTTAAGTGCCCTGAATTCTAGCATGACATGGAATGTAGATCTACAATAGTCAAGGAGGTTTGAAGACTCTACACCTGTTATACACTCATGTCTTAGCCAGCCCTTCTGTACATTCCAAAGTAAGAGTTCTCATATAACCATCTCAGAGCTGAGGTCACCGCTTCCATCTCCAGGGATGACTTTAGGAGACATTACCTACAGGGAGGACTGTGTGAGATGTTACCTTCAAGGAAGACTATAGGACACATTACCTAAAGAGAGGACTATAGGAGACATTACCTACTGGGAATATTTTAGGAGACACTACCTAGAGGGAGGACTATAGGAGACACTACCTACAAGGAGGACTATTTGAGACACTACCTACAAGGAGGACTATAGGAGACACTACCTACAAGGAGGACTATAGGAGACACTACCTACAAGGAGGACTATAGGAGACACTACCTACAAGGAGGACTATAGGAGACACTACCTACAAGGAGGACTATATGAGACACTACCTACAAGGAGAACTTTAGGAGACACTACCTACCTAATCATACACTTTTTGTCTCTCAACCAACAGAGTTTGAACACGCACCATGTACGTGTTGTCGTGATACGCGAGCTCTTTTACCGCATGACCACTTGAACTGAAGTCAGATTAATGAGAAACGAAAAAAGGACGTATTGACACAAACTATACAGGTACGGTTATATGTTGGGTGCATCCAAGCTAAACAGTCTGGCGACAGAACATATAGAAAATACAAATAATAGAATCAGTGGCGTACCTTAGTACGCGTTCTCGGGCAGAGTACGGAAGATGGGGGATGGGGGTAGGTAAATAGTTGACTGAAGTTAGCAAAATTTGCTATAGAAAGATTTGAAGGCTAGTGTTAAAGTGACGTATAACATACAGACCAACATCCCTACCTCACATCCGTCCCTAGTACATGGAAATAGATCGTGTTATAGTAGACTGGCCAACGAAGTGGGGGTGGAAACTGTGATTGTCCCATGGCATGCTTACTGAGAAGCCCTGTAATGCATGTCAGCAAGAAGCGCCAGATTCACCTTCCTTTATACGCCCCTGGATGTAAGAAGACCCAACACCAGAGACAACCAGCTGACAATGGAGCACTAAGAAACGAGTTGCTTGGAACAGAAACAACTATTATTGTCCTACCTTTAGTGTACATGGGCGCTGTGACACTGACATCGCTGTGAAACTGACAGCACTAAACATTTCCGTTCAATTGTGTGGATAAGGGAGGTGAAAATTTGAATTTCATATCTTGGGTCAGGTGTGTTTTGTTTGTCGCCGCAAGCCCGTATTGTATGTAATGTAATATATCCATTGAGCACATTGCCTATACCTGCATTGTAGATCGTGTTATGATATATGCCCGCAGTGACAGTTGGATAACTTTCATTCTCACAAGAGTGTGGTATGTCTTGTATGTCTGGCACAAGCAATCATACGAAATGAGAACAAACGTCAGCCAGATATTTTTTTGTAAATAGCCAAGTTTGATGTGTTCTGTCCTGGTTGGCAGAGAATGACGTACGATATGTCTAATACCGTTTGAACATAAGACAGGTTACAAAGAAAACTACTGGCTACACAGAAAACTACTGGCTACAAATAATACTGCTTGCTATACATAGCAATACAGACTACACATAAAACGACATGCTACACATACAGCTACAGGTCATAATCCAAACTACAGGGCATACATAAAGCTACAGACGTCAAATAAAACTACAGACCATACACAAAACTACATGCTACACATAAAACTACATGCTACACATAAAACTACAGGCTGCACATAAAACTACAGGGTACACATAAAACTACAGGGTACACATAAAACTACAGGCTGCACATAAAACTACAGGCTACACACAAAACTACAGGATACACATAAAACTACAGGCGACACATAAAACTACAGGCTACATCTAAAACTACAGGTCACACATATAACTACAAGTCACAATAGAACTCACGTCAAACATAAGTGTCTCTGTTAAAGTTTTTGTGGCCCCAAGTTTTAACAAGATGGAGTAGCTAGCCTCATGCCGTACTTTCATTAATTGTCTTTTACGCCATGTCTGGCAGGTCACAGTGTTAATATTCGTTAATCTGGGACTCCGGCAACACGCCAATGAAACAATTGATATTAGACATAATAGTTCAGGATATATGTCTTAAGACTAACATGTAACATCGACGTTTGGATTAGTTCTTCGTAGGCACACATTTTAAAAGAAATAATTTCTCAACGGGCCACGGATAATAGACAGGACAAAAGAGACAAAATGTAGCTAACCCGAACGAAATAGGTGACCTCAGATATAGACATGTACTATATTTTTGTTGATGAACAGGGTTGGCACAGATACACGATAAACCGCCAGACATGCAGATATAGCATCATAATTTTAGGGGAGAGAGTCAAGATATACTGAACTTAAAGGGTGTGTGTATGTCTCTCTCTCTCTCTCTCTATATATATATATATATATATATATATATAATATATAAATTTATATACAATTTTTTTTAAAACTGTCATAGGACATTTTTCCCATTGCTGGGGTAGTCGAGGGATTTTGAAGGCTGAGGACTACAGGCCGCTTCGCCACTGCTGTCACCGCGTCGTGTGCTGGCTACGATTGTTTATTTCCCCCCCAACAGAAAAACAACATATGCCATACCTGGGATCCGAACCGCTGCCCTCCTTGTCGGCAGGCAGGCCTCGAAATCACTCGGCCACTCGCTTCTCTCTATATATATACACACACACACACTGCTGGATTACTGGACAACCCATTCTTCAGTGGCGGTTACGCCGCTGTGGGTACCAACTTTGTTTCCCTTGTCTTCTGTCTTGGGCCACGGTGGACCAGTGGGTGATAAGTTTCCTGTCTGAAGCAGCATCGAAGAGAGTATTTCTGAGATCGACGGAGTCAGACCAGCGCGTATGTAGTCTTCCCCGTGTTCGTCTTCTGTCTCGTGGATACCAGGCTGCTGTCTCTGTGCTCTAACTGTTATCAGTTCTCCGAAGCAGGTGACCAACCCAGCAATGCTCTGTCTTGTTTGCGTGGGTAACTGCATCCTTCATCAATGACATCTGCCGTACGTCAGTGTTGTGAAGACCTTTCAAACTTTCGTTGGAGAGTGAGGTCGATCATACGTCTCGCGACGGAGTTTGGACTTCATTTATTTTGTAAGAGCCCATATTTTCGCACGCATAACACATTACAGGTAAGTAAAACTGTGGAGTTGGTAAGGGAAGTGCACAGACTCTGGTCGTGGGTATGGTCTAGAATCGTCTTTATGGACCGAAATCCGCCCAGCTCGCGCGATGACGCTTTGTTAATTCTGGGTTTAGGTCGTTCTGTATGTTCTGTAAGTGCCTTAGGTAGATCCTCAACGTACTCCAGATTCTTGCCATCGAGGATGCTTCGGTCATTTGTAGCGAAACGGTTACGTATGACTTTATGACTTTTGACGTAGAGGTCGCTATGAGGCGAGTAGTCTGTATTCCTAAATATATATACATAGGAGGCGTGTATGACTGAGAAAAAGAGAGAGAGAGGGAGCGGAGAAAGAAGTTACAGTTCATAGTTTGACAAGCTACTCTTCTGAGAACAGTGCGCATTTAGAGGGAATCCTGATTCTTGAATAAATTTGACCTTTTTCAGGGTCTCAATACCTCCATACAGTTTCTCTTCCAGGGGATTCGACGTGGACACTTCCTTCTCTTCAGATCGATGTGCAGGGGGCAGTCTTGAGGTACGTGTGCTTCTGTTATTTTTGTCAGGCTGCAGTAACATATGCTGGTGGCACCTATCGTGAATTAGGTGTACAGGTGGTTGTCTCATTATCCTGTGGCCAGTCCGGGGACGTAGTGTGATAGCCCGGTCTTTTTAGGACAGTTGGTAGTATACGTCATCTGCGTGGTTTTTTGAGCTGTTTATCCTCACATTTTACATTGTATTGGATTTTTTATTATGGCTTTTGCTTCTTCGTAGTTGACATGGTATTCTTGCTTCTTCTTTGGCTAGACTGTCGGCCTCCTAATTTTCTTTTATGTAACAGTGTGATGTTTTGGCTCTCGATGCCTTTTATCAGATGAAATCTCATCTTTTATCTCACTTCTCGTCTCATCTCGTGTAGGTCTTGGAGGCATCCTTTAAGTGGGAAAAAACATGTCATTGTCTGTTATTATATGCCACGAAGGTCGCTATTTCCGCTTCCTGCCGCATCTTCTACACTCGTGTTGATTTCTGCACTCTGGTTGATTTCTTTACTCTTGTTCATTTCTGCATTCTTTTTCATTTCTGCACTCTTTTTCATTTCTGAACTACTGTTGATTTCTGCACTACTGTTGATTTTTACACTACTGTTGATTTCTGCACTACTGTTGATTTTTACACTACTGTTGATTTCTGCACTACTGTTGATTTCTGCACTACTGTTGATTTCTGCACTACTGTTGATTTTTACACTACTATTTATTTCTGTACTCTTGTTGATTTCTGCATGCTTGATAAGTTCTAGACTCTGGTCACTCTGGCTCTCACAAGGATGGGCCAGTGTGAGAACAGATTGATGCAGTGTATTAGGCTCTGGGAAAGGTGCATGATACCTCTAATGAGCTCCATCAACGTTTCTAACTCCATTCTTGCTTTTTAAAGTACAGAAAAAGACTGCCTATGGTATATAAAATACGTTGATAGCGAAACAAAAGCCTCGAACCCTCTAGATCTGGCGAGGATCTAATGTCGCTGACAAGTGTTTGCGATGCTGAATGATATTGACACTCTGGTGTCTCAGACAGCTGTAGCAGGGACATTGGAAATGGATAAGGGATATTTTGAAGGTTATGAACGATAAACTCGTGGATGGTAACACTTCAATCCGTAAACCGGCAATCCCGGATAGCAGAATTTGGAATCCGTACCGGCAGACGTAGATTTAGAGTAAGTGACTGACTAAGCCGTGGGTCCAACAGAAAGAAGCACACGAGAGGGCGGAGAAGGAGTGTGCATCCAACGAGCTAATGGAATCATCAGCATCTACACACTTCATCATTTGCTGAGGGGAAATAATCACCTGGGAGTCTGCCCGGTGTGCTGTGACGTCAAATATTAACATAACGACGCTTCCACATCTCGCAAGCCTATCATTTCACAATGTGTTCATGTAATTTGCTCAGGGTCAATGTATGGCACAAAAAGCAGAACGCATGGAGATGCATTTCTTCAAAGCCGGAAAGCTCTAAATGCCATTCCCACTGACAGATCAATGCTCTCTGTTCCGAACTGGAGCTTCCCGGGTCAATGTCGCACACCGCTGGCTGTTGAGACGGATCTTCCGTTAGCGAGAGGGCTCGGGTAAACACAGGAACAGCGGTTTGAAGGTTTGTCTGGGCGACAGACGTGTGACATGATTCTAATGTTACATCTGTGTCTTGTCCATGGATTGCTTATTTTTTAAACCTATTTCAATGTGCCCCTCCTCTCTCTCTCTTCTCACTCTCTCTCTCTCTCTCTCTCTCTCTTTCTCTCTCTTTCTCTCTCTCTCTCCCTCCCTCTGTCTCGATCGCTCGTTCACTCTGTCTCTCTGTCTTTCTTTGTAGCCTCTCTTATACTTGTTAATTTTCTATCAATGTATTTGCCAAAAAATCTACAAAGTAATTTATCTAAACGTAAAAGAATCCTATTTCAGACCCTGCACACGGGCATGACGTGTTAGAGACAGCTTTTTATGAGATAGAGTGATCAATTTCTTTTTCGCTGCCTTTACTTTGGTAGCAGTAAACCATCCAGATACCAGTTTACAGCTTGGTCAACAGAACCGTGATGATACCGAGGATTTAACGCAGTATCTTGGTTGTGAAACGCGAGTGATGCACAACTGATAATCTACCTGTTGAAAAAAAAGTGTCCTTATTGTGGATGTACCTGCATATTTGCCTTTTGGTCCACTGACCTAATTATACGTGAACCAAGTCACATAAGCCAGGGTTAGGTGAGACATACTGACCAAGACTGAGGACAGATCCACACTGAGGGCTTGGAAACAAGACATGACACATCAGTCTGACCAAGATGGCGAAGATCGACTACATGATCTTCTTAATGAGTCTAATGAGAATTTTAGACTTACACTACAGCTAAAAGGGCTCATTTCAACGCTTGGAATATATTAAAAGCCACCATAAATACCTTAAAGAGAAGACATTATCAAGAGTGCATAAATCGACAAGATTGTATAAATCGACAAGAGTGCATAAATTGACAAAGTACAGAAATCGACAAAAGTACAGAAATCTGCAAAAGTGCCAAAATCGGCAAAAGTGCAGAAAACAAGAGTATATACATTGATAGTGCAAGAAATCGACAAGAATGTATTACGTATATGCAATCTATTCATCCACCCAACCATTCATTCTCCAACCACTGAGACCTTTAATCCAATCCAATCCAATAACCTATATATATTTCTATATCCATTTATTCTTCTTCTTTGTACGCTGTCAAACGTCAAACTGTATTTTTTTCGAAAAAAGAAGCGGTCTTCCTGAGGCTGTCGATACTGCCATAGAGCTTGTCTAGTGTTGCTACTGGTGATGGCCACATGTGCTTTCTCTGGTCCTCGTATGTCGGGCAGTTTTGCAGCAGATGTTCAGTGGCCATTTTCCCGACACCACAAGTGCATTCGTTAGTGCCACTTATCTTCAGTTTATTGAATAGGTAGTACTTCAGTCTGTTGTGGCCTGTGCGGAGTCTGAAGACCACGACCTTCTCTCTTCTGTTCAATTGGTAATAAGCATAATTTGTTTGTGTAACCAGTATGTTCTGTTCCCCATTTGGCCATGTATCTGGCTCTAATAAGCCTTTTTGACTCTTCGTAGGTAAAACACGAAAATCTGGTTGGGGTAGTCTTGCACCTTCTTTTGCCAGTCTGTCTGCCTCCTCGTTGCCTTGGATGTTACAGTAGGATGGGACCCACTGTACCACTACTCTTTTTGGTGCGGACTGCTGGCATAGTTGACAGAGTACTGCTCTTAAATCATTAAGTTCAGTATTTTTCCGGATTTTTAGTGCTGTGACTTCGGCCAGGGCATCTGTAAACAGGACTATCTGGCTTTCATTTCTTTTGGCTGTCAGCACTGCTTCTACTGCAGCCCTCAGTGCCTCTGCCTCCACTCTGAAATTGCTTGAGTATTTTCCAGTTGCCACTGACAGTGTTATTTTTCTACCATTTGGTAGGCTCAGGAATACCCTTGCCCCTCCGTTTTGTGTTGTGTTTGTTACAGAACCGTCGGTGTATGCATGGGTCCAGTCCATGCTTGGGTAGTTTTTCTGTACCTCAGGCGTATGTCTCTTCTTTCTTTTTCAGTTTGACTTTTCTTGTTTCCAATACCTGGTGTGTTTTCGACCACCTCTGGAATGATATGCTGCTTCCAGGTAGGTTTGCGTACAGTAGGGAAGGGCTTTGGTGTTTTTAATGTGTTCATAGAGTCTTCGCTCATCTTTGCTTTGGCTATTTCTGCAAAGTTTCTCCGCTTTAGTTTCCCATTTCCAAATCTATTAGTCTCTGATGCATTGGATGGTCTGTCAGTCTTCTGAGTTTATCTGCTTGCTGCTGGGCTCTGCAGTCTCTTCTGTCGGTCATGGATTGCAGATTTGTAATCTTTTCAAGTTCTACAATTGGTGTTGACTTCATGTCTCCTGTTATACCTCTCATGGCTTGGTTTTGAAGTTTGCTAATTTTATCAAAGTTCGCCTTTGCTGCTGTTGTCCATGCCGCAATGCTATACTCGAGAACTGGTCTCACTCTTCCAGTGTACAGTTTCTTTAGTATACTTTCGTCTCCTCCCCATCTGGTGCGAGCAAGTTTCCTCACAATTGCCATTCTTTGTTTGGCTCTCATTCGGTTTCTCTCGATCTGACTTTTCCATGTCTTGCGCCGATCAAATGTGACTCCCAGGTAGTTTGAGTTGTCGTTTGGTCGCATATATTTGCCGTTAAGACTTATTTTGGTGTTCTGGGGTTTGTTTGATAGCGAGAATATCGTACATGTTGTTTTTTCCTCATTTATTTTGACCAGCCATGAGTTCGCCCACTCCTCCAACGATGTTAGGGCCTGCTGCATCCGATTGCTTGCTATGGTGAGATTTTGTTCAGAGGTCCACATAGCCAGAACGTCTGCAAACATTATCCATTTATTCATTCTCCTATTCACCCGTTCCTCATCTATTATACACAGCTATTTATCTACCTATATATCCACCGATTATTCCATCAATTAATATATCCATCCACTCATTAAATGCATCTGTTATGCTTTTCATTCATCCTACTGTATCCCCTTACACATCTTTAAAGATATATTCACTACAACTAAGAGAACAACTAGACACAACAGATGGAAAGACAAACATTGATCATAGCAAACCGCCTTCACTCAGTTCACGCTTCCCGTAATGAATGACAATACATCAACTCCAACGCAAACTAAAAAGTATCATGCAGATGTAGACCGACTGCCCAAAGAAATCAAGTTCATGTTGGACAGCGAAGTCTTATCTAATTGAACCCTTTTAAATAGGGAAATCCTGTTTAGCTATCTTAACACTCTCTTTGAGAACTCATAATCTTTATATTCCCTGATAATAAAATAGAAGTTAAGATGTGGTGATTTTGTGGAAATCTCTGTAGAGATGGTTTTATGAGAGATATGAAAAAAATGATTGAAACAACGACATTTTAAATGAGTATTTATACGATATAAGATAAATAGATGGATTGATAGGAACAAGAGAGAATGGATTAACGGACGGAATGACAGACAGGTTATATATATATATATTCATAGACGGATATAGATGCCAGACAGAGACGATAGACATACAGCCAGGCAGGCAGGAAGGATGGAAGGAAGATAGGAAGGAAGGCAAGAAGGTAAGCAAGAAGGAAGGAAGAAAGGAAGGAAAGAAAGAAGGAAGGAAGGAAGGAAGGAAGGAAGGAAGGCTGGCAGACAGACAGACAGACCGACAGATAGGTACATTCAAATATATATATTAATATGTATATGTGTATGTGTATATGTGTGTGCGTGCTTTTTCGTGTGCGTGCGTGCGTGCGTGCGCGCCATCGACACAATGAAACATCATGGTTCAACCATTGGGCAGTCTTGGCAAGATCGCCGGAAAGACATTATCTTCATTGTATAGTCACTAGGGCTCTATCACACCTCGGGTTTATTGACGGTTCACGCCACAAGCCATTGTCGTCCACGCGGGGGGATGGGCTACCTACATATTTACATAAGCGTCTACCTACGTATCTAGGGGTGCCTACCTACATATTTACATAAGTCTACCTACGTATCTAGGGGTGCCTACCTACATATTTACATAAGCGCCTACCTACGTATCTAGGGGTGCCTACCTACATATTTACATAAGTCTACCTACGTATCTAGGGGTGCCTACCTACATATTTACATAAGCGTCTACCTACGTATCTAGGGGTGCCTACCTACATATTTACATAAGCGTCTACCTACGTATTTACGTCTCTAACCATCCATCCATCCGAGAAGAGGAAACCAACTTTCTGGTCACACACAATTTACTGATCGAACATGTTAGTCAAAGTCAGGAAGAATGTAATGGCCAAGACCCCCACCTTATTTCCATGTAGGTCTCCCTTGAAATGGACTGTTTTCATGGCAGTTGGACTAACGAGATTGATGCGATCGACGTAATCAGAGTAGAAGTGAGCGACACGCAGATGGCGCCAAGCTTAACACAACAGCCTGGAGGACACCGGTCAACCTTCATCAGCACGCTTGGGATGTGAGGAAAGACACTGCATCCCGCTACTTAAAGCAACTTTTATAGCGCACAAAATAGTAATATTACTAATCGTTGGCATTGAAAAACAACAACAATAATAATCCATAAATCCATTCATCCATAAATAGATATATTCAACTCTCCGCACCAACATATACCTTACCTATAGGCTCCAACTGCTGTCTCCCCAACCGTGAAGCCATCTTCAAGTGCCGTGAAGAATTAAACTGGTCCTAAATCCATCTCAAACTTGAATGAATAAAATCCTTTCCCAGTGGCCACAGAAAATCCAGAACTGTGTATCCGAAAGTAAAATCCTGATTGAAGTGATCACACCACACGTGTTGTGTTATCGATTCGCCTGTGTAAAATCATTGTGTTAGTGTTGTTTCGTAAAGACGATTTATAATTTAGTTACTGCTGCATACCGTAAAAGTGCGGGTAGTCTCCTATCATTTAATCCAAATTTGGAATCACCGTCTAGAATTAAAAGCCCGAATATGATACAGAAAATTTACAATTTAATAACTTGTTTTTTCCGAGAATTGGAACAAGAAAAACTAAGAAAAAATATAGTTAGTCCTATAACAGACATTGCTTTCGGAGATGAAGTATTAGAGGCTTCAATTGAGTAGGCCTCTTTTTTATACGAGAGGAGTGGTAAGGTCGATGCCCTTCTTTCCTTAAATGTAAGCTAGGTACCAGTTTACATCTTGGTTATGTGGAGAATGCGACATCGGGGATCAAATATTTCACCCTTGCCGTGAGATGCAAGTTCTCCACCAATTTGTCACTCGGCCGCTTCACTCTTGCATAAGATTATGTATTTATATATATTTATTTATTCACGAATATATACCATTTCCCTCGCCATTTACACAAATGTTGTCAGCGCTAATGGAATCTCAAGGAATGTGTTACTAACAACGATGGGACTATAATATTTCATACATATATCTAAATTTAACTTAACTTAACGTCGTTGTACGGGTTTAGAAGACCCTGCGGAGTCTGTATACATCACCTTGCTCTAAAAGATATGCGCATCCAATCTATTCTTAAATGCATTAACTGTCCATGCGTCCACTACCTCCGATGGCAATGCATTCCAAGCAGGCACCACTCTCTGACTAAAAAAATATTTTCTAATATCTAATCTGGACCTCTCTTTAGTCAGTTTGTAGCAATGCCCTCGTGTTATTGTGGGTGGCTGTGTTTTTAAAAAACTTGTTATAGTCTAATTTATTCATTCCTCTGATCATCTTATAAGCCTGTATTAAGTCACCACGAATTCTTCTCTCTTCGAGACACTGTAGGCTGGTTTTTCTGAGCCGTTCCTCATAACTGTAATTCTGGAATCCCACTATCATCTTTGTCGCTCTTTTTTGTATTCTTTCCAGCATGTTTATATCCCCCCTATGATAAAGACTCCACACCTGTACACAGTACTCCAATCTAGGTCTAACTAAAGCTTTATACAGTTTGACGATCACTTCCTTGCTCCTATGTTTAATATCGCCCACTACGCTCTGATATCTTCTTCTTCTTCTTCTTCTTCGATCATCATCAGATCAAGATCATGGTTTTTCAGAACAAAACACGCTGTTGTTTGAAAGGCTGTTTTATCGCCACACAGCATGTGTCTCATATCTGTCTCGCGACGCCAGTATTGTTCTCTTCCTGCGTGAGCATGCAGCTTTGTAGGATGTGTTCCACGGTGATGGTATGCTCCCCACATAGACATCTGTCATCAGTCCCAATTCTCATTTGTCTGTAAAGTAAGTCTGTTATGCCCAGTTCTCAGTCTGAAGATAATGACTTGCTCTTCTCTATTAGCTATCTACTTTTCGGAAGTCGGGTGTTAATCAGCAAATTCTCCACAGAAGTTAGCTCAAATTCTGGTCTTGTCCTAATTATATCTAATGCTCATATCTATTTTGAGGATGCTCCTCCACACTTTGCTACTCTGTCTGCAGCTCCATTACCTTCTATATTGCAGTGGTTGAGACCCACTAAATGACGAACCTTGGGTGTTCTGCATAGAGCCATGTCAGGGACTGCATACATTACTCGAGATCTTCATCTTTGTGTTATTGTAGCACTGCTAATATTGACGAGGCATCAGTCAGGAATACTATGTTTTTGGGAGGGTGGGGGGTGGGGGGAGGGGGGGGAGGGGAGAGGGGGACCTTCTTCTTGGATTACAAGCTTAGTTACCGATATGACTGCCTCTGCTTCCACACGGAAGTTATTGGTGTTTGCTCCCGTCGTTAATACTCGAGGTTTGTTTTTTCTTCTCCATTCCTTAGTTTATAATAGACCATTCCACCACCATTGGATGTGCTTTAGTTAGATAAGCCATCGGTATATAGATGTGTCACTGTTTCTGGTGGAAATATTCTTCTTATATATTTTGTCCGTGACAATCTTACTTTCTAAATCTTCCTCCCTTCTTTCCTATACTCTCTATGGTTTCTACCACCTCAGATGATTTAGCTTTTTCAGCTCTGATACAACACAATAAACGGCATTTATCTGTGGTTGACGAAAGTAATAATACCTATAATATGATATTTGCGGATGACATTGACGGGAAGTGAGACAGAACTTCTGGAATTAACTGGATGTAGTAGCACAGAGTGATGGCATGGAGATGGACGCATAAAAAACAAAGTTGATGACCAACAACACTAAAGGAATCAACTCTTCGATCAATTCAAAGATAATATGTAAACCGCGTCAAGTATCTGGGCTCAACAATCAGTGATGAGGGATCAAACCCAGACGTCCTGGATAGAATAGCACATTCAACCCCAGCGGTTGTCGATTGAAACATATATAGAAAGATAAACGACTATCCCTCGCCATGAAAATCAGACTAATGCTCTCACTGGTTCTTTCGATGTTGCTCTACGCCTGAGAAACATGGATCATTACAGCAGACCTTCAGAGAAGAATTGAGAAAGTGGAGATGAGATGTGTTAGAAAACTCCTAAATGTCACATACAACGACCTTACCACAAATGATGAAGTACGCTGAAGAATAGAGAATGCAAGTGGATTGTACCTCACAACGATTAAAAGACGTAAGTTGACTTGGTATGGCGACGTCCGAATGCCTTGCTTGCAAATATGATACTACTACTTCTTCTTCTTCGTTCGTTCTCAATTTCCCGCTACTAAGTCCTGAAAACGGATTTGCAAGTAGCTGGATGTAGTCCGAAAAACGGAATGCGTTGTGTCGTAGTTTACAGCTTGACTGCGATATTTGCCCCTTTCGGTCCGACACTTCCGACTTCAGCAGGACGGATACTAGAGGGCATGAATGGAGTAACCTACAAACCGAGAAGGCACATCAAGCAACAGCAGACAGAGAAGGGTGGCGTAGTTTGTGGAGGTGTCGACAGGGGTGCCCCAACGATATCAAGAGGTTACGTAATGAACTGACCTGAACACAAGAAAGTGCACCATCCTCAAACACACAAAATAAATCCAAATGATGGATTGATCTCTTTGGGCTAACAGGTACCATGCCAGGCAGAAATGATGTATTAAGAGGATACTAATAGCATGGTTTGTCTACCGTAGAAGCCGCTACATTTCGTTGCATTACACACCCTGTCATTCACAGAAGACAAAGTCCTACTCAGCAGGAATTAAATCCTGTACTGAAGTGCACGCTCAAGAAATAATGTTTCCACTTTGATTCAGGAACTAAAGGGAGAATAATTTATCATCCCGGCAATCGGAACAGAATATAATCAGATTGAGATAGTGTGAAGATAGTGGACGGATAGTGAGAGAGAGAGAGTTTAGTGGAAGAATAGTGAGAGTTTTGTGGAAGGTTAGTGAGAGTTTTGTGGAAGGATAGTGAGAGTTTAGTGGATGGATAATGAGAGTTTAGTGGAAGGATAGTGAGAGTTTAGTGGACAGATAGTAAGAGTTTAGTGGAAGGATAGTGAGAGTTTTGTAGAAGGTTAGTGAGAGTTTAGTGGAAGGATAGTGAGAGTTTAGTGGATGGATAATGAGAGTTTAGTGGAAGGATAGTGAGAGTTTAATGGAT
Organism: Ariolimax columbianus; assembly: GCA_036924085.1. NCBI lineage: Eukaryota > Metazoa > Mollusca > Gastropoda > Stylommatophora > Arionidae > Ariolimax > Ariolimax columbianus. Next base: position 111,801,859 of record JAVGWX010000004.1, on the reverse strand, counting down.
GGATAGTGAGAGTTTAGTGGAAGGATAGTGGAATCATAGTGAAAGTTTAGTGGACAGATAGTGAAAGTTTAGTGGACAGATAGTGAAAGTTTAGTGGACAGATAGTGAGAGTTTAGTGGAAGTATAGTGGAAGGATAGTTAGAGTTTACTAGAAGGATAGTGACAATTTAGTGGACAGATAGTGAAAGTTTAGTGGAAGGATAGTGGAAGGAAAGTGGAAGGATAGTGATAGTTTAGTGGAAAGATATCGTGATGATAGAGTGGTGATAGCGTAATGATATCTTGATGATAGAGTGATGATAGCGTGATTATAGAGTGGTGTTAGCGTGGTGATAGAATGGTGATAACGTGATGATAGAGCAGGGATATTATTATTGTAGCTTGATGATAGAGTTGTGATAACCTGATGATAGAGGGCTGATAGCGTAATGATAAGTGATGATATAGTGGTGATAGCGTGATTATAGAGTGGTGATAGCGAGATAATAGATAGAGTGGTGATAGCGTAATGATATCATGATGATAGAGTGGTGATCGCGTGAAGATAGTTTGATAACAGCGTGATGATAGAGTGGTGATGGCAGTGTGAAGATAGCGTGATGATGATAGAGTGATGATACCGTGATGATAGAGTAATGATTGCGTGATCCTAGCGTGATAATAGTGTGATCTTAGCGGGTTGATAGCGTGATGATAGATGGTTCTTAGCGTGATGATAGCGCGACGATAGAATAACTTTAGCGTGACGATAGAGGGATCTTAGCGTCATGATAAAGTCCCGATACAGTGATGATAGCGTGATGATAGCGTGATGATAGCGTGATGATAGCGTGATGATAAAGTAACGATAGCGTGATGATAGAGTGACGATAGCAGGAAGATAGCGTGATGATAGCTAGATGAAAGCGTGATGATAGCGTGATGATAGCGTGATGATCAAGTAACGATATCGTGATGATAGAGTGACGATAGCATGAAGATAGCGTGATCATAACGTGATGATAATGTGATGATAACTTGATGATAGTTTGATGATAAAGTGTTGATAGTCTGATGATAGCGTTATGATACCGTATTGATATCCTGATGATAGCGTAATATAGCTTGAGAATATCGCGAAGATAGCGGTTATGACTACCGTGATAACAACGTCAATATAGAGAGTACAGCGTGAGCAGCTAAGAAATCCAGTGAAGATATTTTACAATGAAACTAAAACAGTACGAAAAGCATTTGGGACAAATATCCAGTAGAGAGGACAGTCAAAACATGTATCTTTTATGAACATCTTTCACTCTAACCCTTCTTCCCCTACAACAGCTGTCTGCCACTTCAGTGATGTGAAACACTCACAAACACCAAGTTGACCCTGTGTCTCGATTGGCTATTAAGGGAGCATTGAAATATTCAATACAACTGGAGAGCTTTCTTGGTCTTAGCACGGATCAAATCTGGAAGCCATAGTTAGCCTGGCGATCACTGGCAATATTAATATTTATGATTGATACAACTTGATCCTCGACAGCAGCCACTTCATAATAACGATGCTGATATCACAAGACCACGAAACAACTGAGTGTTGACATGGATGTCACAGGCAGAGAAAACGATTGGTCAAACGACCAAGAGGAAGACTATAATCACAGGAGAGTAACGCACGAAATGAGAAATAAAGAGGAGGACTTTAATCACAGGAGAGTAACGCATGCACTGAGAAATAAAGAGGAGGACTTTAATGACAGGAGAGTAACGCATGCACTGAGAAATAAAGAGGAGGATTTTAATGACAGGAGAGTAACGCATGCACTGAGAAATAAAGAGGAGGACTTTAATCACAGGAGAGTAACGCATGCACTGAGAAATAAAGAGGAGGACTTTAATGACAGGAGAGTAACGCATGCACTGAGAAATAAAGAGGAGGACTTTAATCACAGGAGAGTAACGCATGCACTGAGAAATAAAGAGGAGGACTTTAATGACAGGAGAGTAACGCATCCACTCAGGAAATAAAGAGGAAGACTATAACCACAGGAGAGTAACGTATCCATTCAGGAAATAATTGATAACTTAGCTTCCTGGGTGTGGCATGCAGAAAGTGATGCGACGTTAAAGTGGACCTCACAAGTTAAACAGCTGGTAAGTGAAAACGCCAGAATGGATTCTGCCGATCTAAAAGTCACGTGTTATATATGACTTGACGATGATAATTACATTTATACGTGTCTTGCTTTGTTTTTGTCTCTGTCTAATCATATTTGCCATTCCGTGTTTGGTCTATTCATAATCGGCATATCGTATTTCATACTTTCCTGGCACATCCAGGTACTGTGGCTAACTAAAACCGCTTATTCTACTCGATGCCTGGCCATTTTGTGGTGATTTGATAGATTCTCAGTCGTTCTTTGTCCCTGGCGAAGTTCCTGTGGTCGTAATTTAGGCTTCGTTTTGTTGGTGTTATGGTTCGGTCAATGAGCGATTACCTGTACATGTTTATATATCATTTTGACCATCAGGCACATTCGATCTATTTCATATATATGTGACTGACCTCGAGACCCATAACGATAGATCGAACTGTAACTTCAGTTCATATATAAGTTTATGATGCCTTGAGAATCAGAACGGGCCATGGAGCAGTAATTTTAGTTCATATGTAAGTTTATGATGCCTTGAGATTCAGAACGGGTCATGGGGCAGTAATTTCAGTTCATATGTAAGTTTATGATGCCTTGAGAATCAGAACGGGTCATGGAGCAGTAATTTCAGTTCATAAGTAAGTTTATGATGCCTTGAGAATCAGAACGGGCCATGGAGCAGTAATTTTAGTTCATATGTAAGTTTATGATGCCTTGAGATTCAGAACGGGTCATGGAGCAGTAATTTCAGTTCATATGTAAGTTTATGATGCCTTGAGAATCAGAACGGGTCATGGAGCAGTAATTTCAGTTCATATGTAAGTTTTTGATGCCTTAAGAATCAGAACGGGCCATGGAGCAGTAATTTTAGTTCATATGTAAGTTTATGATGCCTTAAGAATCAGAACGGGCCATGGAGCAGTAATTTTAGTTCATATGTAAGTTTATGATGCCTTGAGATTCAGAACGGGTCATGGAGCAGTAATTTCAGTTCATATGTAAGTTTATGATGCCTTGAGAATCAGAACGGGTCATGAAGCAGTAATTTCAGTTCATATGTAGCTTTATGATGCCTTGAGAATCAGAACGGGTAATGGAGCAGTAATTTCAGTTCATATGTAGCTTTATGATGCCTTGAGAATCAGAACGGGTCATGGAGCAGTAATTTCAGTTCATTTGTAGCTTTATGATGCCTTGAGAATCAGAACGGGTGATGGAGCAGTAATTTCAGTTCATATGTAGCTTTATGATGTCTTGAGAATCAGAACGGGTCATGGAGGAGCAGTAATTTCAGTTCATATGTAGCTTTATGATGTCTTGAGAATCAGAACGGGTCATGGAGGAGCAGTAATTTCAGTTCATATGTAGCTTTATGATGCCTTGAGAATCAGAACGGGTCATGGAGGAGCAGTAATTTCAGTTCATATGTAAGTTTATGATGCCTTGAGAATCAGAACGGGTCATGAAGCAGTAATTTCAGTTCATATGTAGCTTTATGATGCATTGAGAATCAGAACGGGTCATGGAGCAGTAATTTCAGTTCATTTGTAGCTTTATGATGCCTTGAGAATCAGAACGGGTGATGGAGCAGTAATTTCAGTTCATATGTAGCTTTATGATGCCTTGAGAATCAGAACGGGTCATGGAGGAGCAGTAATTTCAGTTCATATGTAGCTTTATGATGCATTGAGAATCAGAACGGGTCATGGAGGAGCAGTAATTTCAGTTCATATGTAGCTTTATGATGTCTTGAGAATCAGAACGGGTCATGGAGGAGCAGTAATTTCAGTTCATATGTAGCTTTATGATGTCTTGAGAATCAGAACGAGTCATGGAGGAGGAGTAATTTCAGTTCATATGTAGCTTTATGATGCCTTGAGAATCAGAACGAGTGATGGAGCAGTAATTTCAGTTCATATGTAGCTTTATGATGTCGTGAGAATCAGAACGGGTCATGGAGGAGCAGTAATTTCAGTTAATATGTAGCTTTATGATGTCTTGAGAATCAGAACGGGTCATGGAGCAGTAACTTGTGTTCCGTGGTGGTTATCAGAAACCTCTTGTCTCGGTCTAAATGCTGTATATGACTTTGATGTTGAGAATCAGATTGGAAGATGTAGCTGTAACTTCAGTTCAAAGGTGTTATCAGAGGTGGCTATCAGAGGTGGCAATCAGAAGTGGCTATAAGAGGTGGCTTTCAGAGACATTGCAAATCAAGATGAGAGATTCAGCAATGTTTTCAGTTTAGAGGTGACTATCGGAGAACTTCAAAATCAGAACGAGAGAAGCAGCAAAAACTTTAGTTAAGAGGTGGATATTAAAGGTGGCTATTAGAGATCTGTCGTGTTGGTCTCATTTCACTGTATGACTACGACCTTTAAAATCAGAACGACAGACGTAGCAGTAACTTCAGTTCGGAGGTGGCTATCAGAAGGGGCTATCAGAGACTTCGAGAAACAGAACAAGAGATGCAGTAGTAACTTCAGTTCGGAGGTGGCTATCAGAAGGGGCTATCAGAGACTTCGAGAAACAGAACAAGAGATGCAGTAGTAACTTCAGTTCGGAGGTGGCTATCAGAAGGGGCTATCAGAGACTTCGAGAAACAGAACAAGAGATGCAGTAGTAACTTCAGTTCGGAGGTGGCTATCAGAAGGGGCTATCAGAGACTTCGAGAAACAGAACAAGAGATGCAGTAGTAACTTCAGTTCGGAGGTGGCTATCAGAAGGGGCTATCAGAGACTTCGAGAAACAGAACGAGAGATGCAGTAGTAACTTCAGTTCGGAGGTGGCTATTAGAAGTGGCTATTAAAGACTTCGAGAATCAGAACGAGAGATGCAGCAGTAACTTCAGTTCAAAGGTGGCTATCAGAGACCTCGGTCTCAATCTTGACTTAATTTAACTTAACGTCTTTATACTGGTTTAGAAGACCCGACAGAGTCTGTATACAACCAGTTACAATTACATCACCTTGCTCTAAAAGCTATGCGCATCCAGTTTATTCTTTAATGCATTAACTGTCCCTGTCTCCACTACCTCCCATGGCAATGCATTTGAAGCAGACACCACTCTCTGACTACAACAATATTTCCTAATATCTAATCTGGACCTCTCTTTAGTCAGCTTGTAGCTATGCCCTCTTGTTATTGTGGGTGGCTGTATTTTTAAAAAAAGCTTGTTACAGTCTAATTTATCCATTCCTCTGATCATCTTATAAACCTGTATTAAGTCACCTCGAATTCTCTCTTTTCTAGACACTGAAGGCCGATTTTTTTAGTCTTTCCTCATAACTGTAATTCTGGAATCCCACTATCATCTTTGTCGCTCTTTTTTGTATTCTTTCCAGCATGTTTATATCCCCTCTATGATAAGGACTCAACACCTGTACACAGTACTCCAATCTAGGTCTAACTAATGCTTTATACAGTTTGACTATCACTTCTTTGCTCCTATGTTTAATATTTCTTTTTATCATAACTAACAATACATTTGCCTTTTTCACTGCTACCTTAACTTGCTCACTCACCTTTCCTGTATGATCTATTATAACCACTAGGTCCCTTTCCTTATCTATCTTTCTAATATTGTTCTCTCCCATTCTGTAATTATGTTCCATATTGGATCTACCCATGTGGATGACTGTACATTTATCTACATTAAACTCCATTTTTCAGCTTACAGACCATTCTCGAATTTTATCTAAATCCGACCTCAAAATATCTACTTCCGCTTTAGATGAGACACTACTGCATAGTTTTGTGTCATCAGCAAGTTTTGCAATCATGGATCCCATATCAATGTCCAAATCATTTATATATTTCAAGAACAAAATTGGTCCCAAAACCGAGCCCTGTGGCACACCACTTTTCACTTCACACCACTCAGAGTACTCCTTATTTATGCCCACCCTCTGCCTTCTTTCCGTTAACCAATTTTCAATCCTTTTGGCAACTTCCCCACCTATTCCATGGGATGTTAACTTTCGAAATAACCTTTGATGAGGTACTCTATCAAAGGCCTTTGCAAAATCTAGATAAATAACGTCCACTGGCTCCCCTTTATCTATCATTTTAGTAACCTCCTCCATGAATTCTAATAGATTTGTTAAGCATGATCTCCCTCTAGTAAACTCATGCTGACTATTTCTAATTAGATTAAATTTGTCTAAATGCATCACAATGTCTTCTTTGATTATTGACTCAAACAATTTACAGACTATGCTCGTTAAACTCACCGGTCTATAATTAGCTGGATCTGATTGTTTGCCTTTATTGAATAAGGAGATCACTCCTGCATCTCTTTTGTAAGTGATTGAGAAGATAATATAGCCAATGGTTTTGCTAGTTTGTCTCTAATTTCATACAGCAATTTTGGATGAATACCATCTTGACCTGGACATTTATCCACTTTCAACCCTTCCAATTGTTGTAAAACCATTTTCTCTGTAATACAGATTGATCTTAATCCCGCTGTTTCCATGTCTCTTTGAAAAATATCTATAGGCTCTGGGATCTTGGAGCAGTCCTCTTTTGTGTAGACTGTGCCAAAGTACTGATTGAGTAGATTAGCTGCCTGCCTCCCTATTCTCACTTATTATTTTGCCTGTACTGTCTATGAGAGGGCCTATTTTGTCTTTCGCTCTTTGTTTATTTCTAATATAAGAAAAGAAGCTTTTACTGTCAGTCTTGATCCTATGAGCAAGTTTTTTTTTAAGTCTATTGTTGCTGTTGTATTCACTTTCTGAGATATATTCTGCTTGTTCAAATATTTTAAATTATTCTTTAGATTTACCTGCCTCTATATATTTTTTCCATGCTTTATTTTTCGCTCTTTTTATCCAATTTTTACGCTTGGGGTTTACCTCCCTACATGGAACACATTCCTCTTTTAGCGTTTCTAGAACTGTTTTAAAACTCTCCCACTCCTGTTCAACATCTGTTCCTCCAACAATAGCTTTCCAGATTATGTGGTTCGATGCCTGTTTCATCCTCTTAACATCTGCCTTACAGTAGTCGTATGTTCGCGTGTTTATGTTTACTTCTTTCCCTGCAATAAGATCCCAACGGATGATTTGATGTTCACTTGAACCAAACAGTTCCCCAACGGTAACGTTTTCAATCCTATTTATTATGCAGTAAAAACTAGGCCGAGTGTGTTTTTGCTTCTGGTGGCTGCTTCTACGTGTTGAATTAAAAATTTGTCAGTTATGCACTTAACAAAAGTTTTTGACTCTACAAGTGCCATATCCCATTTTATTTCTGGAAAGTTGAAATCCCCCATTAATAATAATTTCCCTTCATTTGCCTTTGCTATGCTACTAATCAGCTCCTCATCTTCCTCTTTTTGACTTGATGGACATCTATAGCATACTCCAATCACTGTTTTAACACCCCAACTTTCTATTTCTCCCCATACACTTTCATTTTTGTTACCACATGATAATCATCTTTGATCGTTATATTAACATAATTTATACAGTATAATAAAACGCCACCTCCCTTAGTCTTGTCTCCAACTATCCTATCTTTCCTTAACATTGTATATCCCTCTATTTCAAGTTCACTATTTGCAATGTCCTCCTATGTCCATGATTCTGTTAATCCAATTATATCTGGTTTTCTTCTTCTACATACAGTTCCAATTCTTCTCTTTTATTTACTATGCTTCTCACATTTGCATAAAAACATTTTAGTTTGTAATGTTCTTGGTTTTCCACTTTTTGCTTCTGCTTTATCATTTTAGTGTTTGCTTTTCCACTACTTATTTCACACTTCCCTGACCCCAACTCTCCCCTTTGACTACAGCCTCTATATCACCCTATTAGGAAGTTTACAAAAAAATTTGAGTGCCTGTGACTATGAGTGGACAACGAAGATAGAGGCATCTTCCGTTTGAAGCGTTGTGTGGATCTACTGTCCTCTTTATATCAATGAATGAAATGACATCCTGGTCTCCACGGGACTAAAACTGGCGTGAAATTGTGAAGTAGATGATGACACTACAGTCAATGAATCAGCAATCGACAGATGGCACAATCAAACGTATATCTAACAGAGAGGGGCACCTTATAGGAAGGAGCAGAAGTATGTACAACCACATAGATACAGGATCCCCCAGTTTCAAAATTCTTCGTCATATGAGAGCTACTCAGACACTATGAGTCTGTTGTATTGCAATGCCGTTAACACAACATAACTGTCTGCATTGGATTGATTACATTTACTGTTAACTGATTCCGTCCGGTTAACAGATATATCGGCTCCCATTCGTTTCTACAATACCATAAAACTGAAATATTGGCTTAAACAATTGTCATACATACTTTGTCTATATAAAGTTTTCTTTAATTTATAAATGTACAAGTACTTGTTAGCTGCAGTTTACAATGCAATAATAAATGTCTTCGGAGGTCCAAAATATTCTGGAGGAAAAAAGTTAACATTGTGTGTCTCTTTGCTACTTCATTGGTATTTGCCAATGATTTAAATATTTATATTGCCTAATTCCCATGCGCCTTCTTTGTGTGAGTTTTGGTCTGCCTTTACTTCTTTTAACCATGGAAATTGCAGAACGCAGTCTATTATGTAATGCTATCAACTGATTTGCTTAACCCGTGACCTATCAAACATTCAGCGCAATTTTCTCAGATCGTGCTCTCAGAACTTTCAAACAATTCCATATTAAGTAATCTCATTAAACTATTTCAATTTCTCACCCATTTATGACAGTTTTTAGATTTTCTCAACAATTATTTTAGTTTTTAGTCGATAGAACAAATTGTACAATGTAGTTGAATATGCGTATTTCTGTGTTAGACATTTTAAAAAAAAATGTATCATGTAATGAAAATGCAATGAAAGCTGCTTCCGCCTTTTGTATACTGATTACCATATATTTATTTGTATAGAATGATTAACATCCTTCATGAGCTCGAGACAAATAATAAAGAAACATGGAAGATGTGGAAAGAGCTGGTACGGGCAGTCCAGGATGGGATAACTTGGCTGCTATTTGTGATGGCAGGGAGCTTGCATGAATTGATTTATTGATTGATTATGTGACTCATTCATCCTTCCGTTTCCAGTTCTTCTTCCTCGTTCACGACCAAGCATCCAAACCAACTACGAGTCAAACAAATGCAGAGGTTAACTCAAGGCTGCATACATTAACATACAATATTTCATAGATACGGTTGCCTCTCTTCTACCAGTGAATATTGGGCAGGTGTGCAAAAAGTGTTTAATTGAATGGAGGTTGCTCTAGATGAGAGATACAGGAGCTTGCACTTTAAGAACCGAAACCGCGAAACGATGTGGTTTCTAATCGCATACTTTTCAAGCGTTCTCTGGTCTCAAGGGAGGTGAGATCAGGGTTAGTCAGATTAAAAGTTGATGTAAAGCACGTGCAGGTAAAAGAACTGTGGCCGTTAAAAATCAATAAGAATAGGCCGTTTAAGTAATAAAAGTTTACAATCTACCTTTCACAATGCCTAGTAATCCGAATGAAGTAAACATTTAATAATAATGAAAGTACGACTGATAGCCTTCGTGTACCTGGTTGTAGGAATAACCAGTTTGTTTGAATACCTGTATCCTAAGTATAGTTGTTATAGGGCAGGACCCACAGCTGCATAGACATGTCGTGCTGATGGCAAATTGCCTATAAATGTTGTTCCTAAATAGTACCAATTGTGTCGCCAGTAAGTGCACACTGAATATCCGAGGGACTGAGACATCGAGTACTTATCTCACACAACAAGGACATCAGGTTCGTGCCCCATCACTATGTGCCCCAGTCTTCCCAGCTGTAACAGCGTAGCTATTTTTAGTGAAGATGGTAGGGAACGGGTTACCTCCACGTGTAACAAGATTAGACATTACATAATAAGGTCTTCAACACTTCATTCCTGACAACAGTGTCTATTACTGGACCTAATACACCTGCTATCTTAGCCCCCTCTTCAATTAATTGTTTATTAAATGTTATTTTGTATTAATTTTATTGCACATTTATTTGATAAAAGTGAACAAATAAATTCAAATTGTTTATGCGGTGTTGAATGGATCGGGGCATACTTTACCATAGCAAACAAATGGCACTCGAGGAGAAAAAACGCCATTGGAACCTTACATGCATGTCGTAAATTATGGCCGAAGAGGATTGTGTATGGTTCTAGTATTCTTATCAAGAGCAAATGGAATGCCCCCATATCCTCCCCACACCCTCCTTGTTAGTAAACACGGACGTTCTATCCAAAAGAAACCACTATTAGGCAAAGTGATTAGCAAACAAGCTTGAATTTGTACGATCCATTGTCTCAACATGTTCTAACTCTTTCTTCTTCTTCTTCTTCTTCTTCTTATTATTGTTATTTTAATCTTGTTCCTGTCTTCTCACCGTGTGGTGTGTATGACATCAGTCAACCCTCTCCAAGCTGACTTATCCTTTTGCTATTTTCTTCAGCTCCTTGCAGCTTCTTCGCGATTTTCCTGTATCGGCCTCTAGATCATTTGTTCCTTTGTTCTTTAGCCTTTTTTTGCCTTTGTCCCTGTAGGTTCTAAGACATAGATTGTTTGGCGATATTGTCTTGTATGGTTTTGAAACTTGTGGTTTATCCAAGGCTGCCTTCTTCCTAAGATGTCATGTTCCACCTGGATTTGTCATGATCTCACCAATAGCCTTTCGTTTGTAACCTCCACATATTACAGCAGTCCTAAAATCCTATTGCAGGATTTATTGATGAAGCCTTGCAATCTCCTAAAATGAAGTTTCCGCTCCATATTGAAGCACCTACTACACAATTGGGCGGCAGAACCTCTCTTGTTTTGCATTTTTACCTTTTTAGTCTTCCATTTGGTTTTCAACATGGCAAAGGTCACTCTTGCTTTACGTGTAATTTGTTTGACATCCTCGCCTGCACCGCCTGTCTTGTTTATGCCTCTATCTAGGTATTTGAAGTTCTCAACCTAATCTAATCTTTTTATTCTAAGTTTGATAGTCGCTTTGTTGTTGGCGGCATTTAATTTCACAAATTTATGTTTTCTGAATTTTTAAACATATTTGTTAGGATATTCTGGTGTGTTTGTGTGTGTGTGTGTAAGGGTGTGTGGATGTGTGTGTGTGTGTGTGTGTAAGGGTGTGTGGGTGTGTGTGTGTGTGCGTGCGCTTGATCAGTCTTTTACATTTGGAGCATATAAGTGGAACATGACGTGACAAAAAGGCGTTGGGTAGGATTCACTTTAAGGAAACTAGCGCATAGCACTACAAGACAGTATCTGTTATGGAGTATATAGGGAAAGACAAGTAGAGACAGACCAAATCACACCTGGAAAAGAGGGTTCGAGAAAACAAAGGGAACAGAGGCAACAGAGTTTAAACGGATGACCTAGATCAGGATGACGTAGGTCAGGATGACAAGCCGTGTATTGGTTGAAATCAAGTCCTTCACATGGAGTTGAATGGTTTTCATTTCAATTATATAAAAACGTATATTGCATACTGTAATTCTTGTATAGTTTCACGTAGAGCATGTGCCCTATGTCCTTGTGTTGCTTGACAGCCTTTATTCTCATTTCTGAAATCCGCCGGGAGTATTAAAGAAAGGATTAGTAAAGACTTACTGCCTATGAATTTTCCGCTCAGTGTAAATCCAAAGTTGTTTTCACCTGCGATACATAAACACACAGGTCTTTCACTGGTTTTAAACCTGTGCCCCATTGGGTAAAATGCCTGTATCATAAATACTCGGCCATACTGTCCTTACGTGTTGGAAAAACTGGTGGTAAAAATATACAGCTATCGTGACAGGATTCCATTTTGAGATTAATGATCGCCCAATATCGATTACAGAAGATCGATGGTGGGTAGATTCAAGTATATCAAGGGAATAAGCTTTGCAGAGTCAGAGAGCAGAAATATTGTTGCCTTGCTGTAATGACATATTCGTTAGTTCAAGCTAGGTTTGACGTAATAACACCTCTTTGTGAGCAGGTCTGAAATAAAGGGCAATGTGCCAAAATAAACTAGAAGTGTTGGATTTTGAAGCTTACCTATTTCTGCTGGTACATAATCAAAATTACATTCAGGAACAAACAAACAAATAATAACAAGACATCGAGAGAGAGAGAGAGAGAGAGAGAGATAGAGAGAGAGAGAGAGACAGACAGAGACAGAGAGAATATGGCACAAACAAGTTAAATAAAAACAGTTTTACAGGAGAACGATTAACATATGCTAGCTAACGTTACGAACGAACTGGAGAAACATAAAAAACACGAGCAAAGACAGCGAAATAAGCTAAAAGGAGTATTAGTCTCAAGCAGGTTCGTCGGATCACATAAAGAAGACCTACCGACTTGTACAAATCAGCCAACTCCAACAGTACGGGCATACGTGAAGATCAAGTGGTATGTCCAACATAATGCTCAGAGAAACAAAACAGTCTCGGAAACGAGGTGTAAAAGAATACCATGTATGGCATGGACATGGAAAGTGGATCACAGAACCGATTTCATTGCACCTGGGCTCCTTCAAATGCGCTCAGTTCCTGTCATTGCAGAAAGTGCCGACGACAATGTTTCAAATGCGATGCTCTCGTCAAGTACCAATTTACAGTTGGCTTGACTGGAAGATGCAGCAATATCATGAAAACCCAATATGTTTCGAATCCCAAACTGAGCATGACATGATTCGAACCCGTTGCCTTGGGATTGTACACCGAGTTCACGATCAATACGCCACCGAATCTCCCCCGAAATGGTTAGATAATGTTCAGAAAATTATCTGTAAAATGGCCAAAGAGACAGCAATACTGGTTATGAATAGACAAAGATCACATTTAAATAATTCTTAACAGTGAGATGTGATGCTATGCTCCAATGGGCGCCTAGGTTCAGTAAAGGAGGACGAAGTATAATAAATCCATCCATCGGAAACACCGTCCTTCTCTTGACCTCTAACCAGATCTTTATTGTTTTTAATTTATAAGCGCACAATGTAAGTTCAAACCTACATAACGTCTACTAATATATCATAACGACACATTATCTGTGTTAACAAAATGGAGATAAAGATAGACAAGTGGCTAACCGAGTGAGTTAGATCTCAGTATTCTGACCCCAAGGGCATGGGTTCAAAACATTGGTTGTTTCAATCGGATGTACAATAAAAGCCTAGAATGTGTAATACGCGGTGACTGCAAAGGTAAGCGGTCTTTATTCCTCAGCCATATACATCCTCTCTAAGTTAACATATTATCTCGGCTTGACTTTAAACAACAACGGAGATTGCTAAAAAAAAAAAAAAAGGAAAATGAAAAGAAGACTGACCATTACAAAAGTTGCCTAAATTTTAAAAAAACATTGCAGAACACTAACAAAATGCAAAGATCTTGAGGATTTTAATCTTCCAGGTGGCAACGTACGGATGTGAAACATGGACAACCAGGTGGCAACGTACGGATGTGAGACATGGACAACCAGGTGGCAACGGACGGATGTGAAACATGGACAACCAGGTGGCAACGGACGGATGTGAAACATGGACAACCAGGTGGCAACGGATGTGGATGTGAGACATGGACAACCAGGTGGCAACGTACGGATGTGAAACATGGACAACCAGGTGGCAACGTACGGATGTGAAACATGGACAACCAGGTGGCAACGTACGGATGTGAAACATGGACAACCAGGTGGCAACGTACGGATGTGAAACATGGACAACCAGGTGGCAACGTACGGATGTGAAACATGGACAACCAGGTGGCAACGTACGGATGTGAAACATGGACAACCAGGTGGCAACGTACGGATGCGAGACATGGACAACCAGGTGGCAACGGATGTGGATGTGAGACATGGACAACCAGGTGGCAACGTACGGATGTGAAACATGGACAACCAGGTGGCAACGGATGTGGATGCGAGACATGGACAACCAGGTGGCAACGTACGGATGCGAGACATGGACAACCACACAAACCCTATGGAAGAAGAACCCTTCGAGATAAAATGCTTCAGAAAGGTGTTCAAAATACCATGGATTGCGATAAAGAAAAACAAAGAATCCGACAGGAGCTCGATATAGAACAAAACTGGCTAGCAAACGACATTACGTCTAGGAAATTATGTTACGAGGGACAGTCGTTAATAACAGAAATTTTATTTAAAACATTTTTACAAGAGTGAGAACCAGAGTTTATGTGTGTCTTATTTTTCTCCATTGTCCCCCTGGCCTCACAACACACTTTGTTCACTTGTCAACTAGCTCTAAAAGTACAAAAATAGCCTTTGGTGTGACCTTTAACAAAGTTTGTACCACCCCCTTTACCTCGTCGTCATCTACAAACCTGTGACATCTCTTAAGTGTCCACACAAGTAAAAGTCAGATGGCACCAAGTCAGCACTGTATGCTGGATGTTTCAAGACCTCACATTTCAGATAACAAACTGTATCCACTGCATGCGGAGGCGAATGTAGACGGTCGGTATCGTACGGCACCAACACTCCTTTTAAGAGTACACGGCGTTTTGATCGTATCGAGGGTTTCAACCTGTTCACTAGCACAGTGCTGTATGGAGCGTCTAGTAATCGTTCGTTTTATCCCTTTCCTGGAAATGCACCAAAATAGTGCCATTAACATACCTAAAGATGGTAATCATGACCTTCCCAGCGGAAGCCTGTGTTGTGATATATTTTCTTAGCCAGGTGGGTACTTCTATTGCATCAACTGTCTCTTACTCTCTAGTCGGTAATGGTGCACACAGGACTCGTGTCCTGTCTCAATTTGATGGAGAAAAAAAAAACAACCTTCGCGACCATGACGGTCCAAATGCTCCTGACAAGTCGTCTGTCGTGCACACTTGCGATCATCATACAGCTACTTAAGACCCATCTAGTACACACTGTCCTATAACCACACTTTCCTATAACCACACGTTCCTATAACCACACGTTCCTATAAACGAGGTCATCTTAAATAATTGTGTGCGCACCGCCATGACTCAAGTTGAAATCTGCGAAAACGTCATCAATAGTAGCTTGTCTGTTGTCACCGACTAGTTGGTGAATGTGCTGGTTCATTGGGTTGCCAAGCTTGCTTGTCTCTTACGCCGCGGTTCATCAATGCGGTTTTGTCTTCCATTTTAAAATGTGTCTACCCATTCATACACTCTCCTGTGACTCAAAAAACTGTCTCATGCTGAAATGTAAGCCTTCTACGGATTTCTGAAGGTTCCACACTCTTACACGGTGCAAGTCGACAGTGGGGACGGCCATTTTGCAGATTATATTGCTCATGCGCATACTCTCGATCGTCACAATCCATTCATGGACTATTGCTGAAAAGCCATTGCGTATTCTGAAATATGATTTAACTTTGTTCATTCTCGTCCAATCATTTTATAATAAAATTGTTGTTACTTAATGACTGTCCCTCGTACTTTGGCCACACCACACGTCACAATAATCTAATAGTTCACAGATGAACCCCATAATAACTCCTTTCACTTTGATAAGACTGATGTCGTTTCCCTGTAGGACATCCTTTCACTTTGATAAGACTGATGTCGTTCCCCGGTAGGACATCCTTTCACTTTGATAAGACTGATGTCGTTCCCCGGTAGGACATCCTTTCACTTTGATAAGATTTAACTCCTTCCCCTGTAGGACATCCTTTCACTTTGATAAGACTGATGTTGTTCCCCTGTAGGACATCCTTTCACTTTGATAAGACTGAAGTCTCTCCCCTGTAGGAGGACATCCTTTCACTTTGATAAGACTGATGTCTCTCCCCTGTAGGAGGACATCCTTTCACTTTGATAAGACTGATGTTGTTCCCCTGTAGGACATCCTTTCACTTTGATAAGACTGAAGTCTCTCCCCTGTAGGACATCCTTTCACTTTGATAAGACTGATGTCTCTCCCCTGTAGGAGGACATCCTTTCACTTTGATAAGACTGAAGTCGTTCCCCTGTAGGACGTCCTTTCACTTTGATAAGACTGATGTTGTTCCCCTGTAGGACGTCCTTTCACTTTGATAAGACTGAAGTCGTTCCCCTGTAGGAGGACATCCTTTCACTTTGATAAGACTGATGTCTCTCCCCTGTAGGACATCCTTTCACTTTGATAAGACTGAAGTCGTTCCCTTGCAGCTGATGAAGGACATCACTTAACTTATCAAATCTTATCTGAAAGATAGGCCACATCTTTATGCAGTACTTCAGTTTCAATGCTAAGCTGTTCTTTCACTGAATCAAGAAACTCCATAATGGTATCAAATAATGCCCAAAATCTTGTCAAACAATTGCCATTGGACCGCCATCTTACTTTGGTGTGTAGGAGAAGACGTTCAAACTCATCATCATTTTCATTTCATAATTTACGAAATAATCGATCGTTCAAGAAATGGGATTATATTTTATTAATAACACTGATAACCACACTTATTGATTTGTTGAGTCTGTCGCTAAATTGTTTGGCTACTAAGTGCTGCCGGTGAATAACACAATGAATTGTTAAGACATTTGGTGCCACCTTTTTTATGTGCGCCAGAAAACCGCGACAGCGACCAACCGTTGCAGGCGCCCCATCTGTCGCATGTGCTATAACAGAAAAAGGAATGTGTTTTGTAATGAAATGGTTTTCTATGATTTCAAAGATTGACAAGCCCTTGGAATCTGTTGTCAGTAATTTTGAGATTAACATTTCTTCCACAACTTTTTCCTTCTTCACGAGTCTAACATATGAGAGGAGTAAGGCTTCATTGCCGCGTACTATCCTTTCGTCAAGCTGTCATTCAAACTCGGTTCATTGCAAATCCTGGCACAGTTGATTTCAACATTAGTTGCCATCTCATGAATTCTTCTAGATGCAGTATCATTGCTCAGTGGAATAGAGCTAATTATTTGACTTGGATTTCTTTCCATCATGGTACTAATCACCTCTCGTACAGCTGGTAATATTAAATGTTCTCCAATACTGTGAGGCTTACCACATTTTGCAATCATTTGTGCTATCCTGTAAGAAACGATGTGGCCTTCTGACTAGAAACTTTTTAAGCATACCAACAACTGTGCTACGGCTTTCAAACTTCTGCTTCAAATCCTGAAAGTAAGAAATGTTCTTGCCAAACGTATCAGCATGCTTCTCCATCAAATGTTCATGAAGTCTCAATGGCTTCATTGGTTCGTAAGAAAACACGTGTGGACACAACAAGCACATTGGTAATTGTTCATTTCTAGCAGAAGGTACAAAACGAATTGCAAATAATGAACTGAATACTGTCAGCATTTTTTCTTCATTTGTGACATCTTAAATATAAAACCGTTGTTACTGGAAGAAATGAAATTAAATCACAACAACAATAATTTCTGTCGTTTTACTCAGTTTAAAATATAAGTATTGGGATTACTTCGATTACGACATGTCAAGATTTTTTAAAGTTGTAGAGCCAATTTCAATAAATGATTTTAGACCGAGCTAAAATGGGGAACAAACCCGAGGCAATGAAGTCGAGCCCCCGCTTAAAGTTTTTTTTGTTTTTTTTAAATGTGCCATGATACGGCGCATCTTAATTCTACCGTTGAATATTAATTATTGAGAATAAATAGCACGCTAATGTCGGATAATAATTATTTCGATGTCATTATTAATATTTCTCAAATACAGTCTCTGAAATTATTGAAAATTACGTAAAACGACCCCTATAGGCAAAAACACCCAATAATTCTGCTAATCAAAAACGCCTCCTAACATTTCCAAAAAGCCCCCTGTGGGGTGACAGCGCCCCCGTTGAGAAACACTAATCTAGATAGAACAATGATGGAGGGTTCGGTACCTGGCAAACGAGGCAGAGGCGGAGCGAGATAAAGATTACATTGGGCATTACAAAGGCTCTTGGGTTGACAGTGACAGAGGCAAGTGGTTTAGCCAGGGAGGATCTTCGGTTGACAGTGACAGGTGGGCAAGCCAGGCTGGCTCTTTGGTTGACAGTGACAGAGGCAGGAGTGCTGGCCATGGAGTCTCTTAGGTTGACAGTGATAGAGGTAGTAGGGCTAGCCAGGGAGTCTCTTGGGTTGACAGTGACAGAGACAGTAGGGCTAGCCAGGGAGGCTCTTGGGTTGACAGTGACAGAGAGGCAAGCCAGGCAGGCTCTTAGGTTGACAGTGACAGAGGCAGTAGGGCTAGCCAGGGAGGCTCTTAGGTTGACAGTGACAGAGGCAGGAGTGCTAGCCAGGGAGGCTCTTAGGTTGACAGTGACAGAGGCAGGAGTGCTAGCCAGGGAGGATGTTGGGTTGACAGTGACAGAGGCAGGAGTGCTAGCCAGGGAGGATGTTGGGTTGACAGTGATAGAGGCAGGAGTGCTAGCCAGGGAGGATGTTGGGTTGACAGTGACAGATACAGGAGTGCTAGCCAGGGAGGATGTTGGGTTGGCGGTGACAGATGCAGGAGTGCTAGCCAGGGAGGATGTTGGGTTGGCGGTGACAGATGCAGGAGTGCTAGCCAGGGAGGATGTTGGGTTACGAGTGAGAGAGGCAGGAGTGCTAGCCAGGCAGATTTTTGGGTTGACAGTGACAGGGGCAGGAGGGCTCGCCAGGCAGACTTTTGGGTTGACAGTGACAGAGGCACGAGGGCTTAATGATCGGGTGTTACAATATTAAATTACGATATTTCTACTGACTGCTAGGTGAACAGTAGCGTGGCTTAACGTTTTTCAACCCAGGTGACTGCTGCGACAAATAAAGATTACACAAACTAGTCTGGATAGAGAGACGTGTGCCATCGTCTTGTCTGGCACTGACTTGCGATTTAATGAGATTAGTTGTGGACAACGCTTTGCGCTAACAGAAACCCTGCTCTTATCTCCCTCTTTCTTTCTCTCTTGTTCTGGGTTACATTAGTCCAGTGGCACAACCGGTTTTATCAGCGCGCCACTCGGGGGCTAACAGTAATTTACTGAAATAAGATTTATAGCAATGGCTTGCCCCGACCCAAACAACAGAAAGTAAACCTAAAGGACAAACACGCTCACTCTAGGTTTCAACACCTTTTACTTCCCCTATGAAACATGATCACACTGCACATGCCTATCAATGAAAACATGCGTCCAACAAGTTCGAATACTATGCTAGTGGTGGCATAGGTAGTTCCGAAGGGCAAAAGTCCAAGCTTCTACACTCTGTTGCAAAGCGACGATGTTCGAACTGCTGGACATGTTCACATACCCGATCAGCGCCTATTTAATCAAGTCCTTTATGTCAGACAAGCGTTCATCGGCAATGCAGAAGAAAAGATGCAGATTCGATAAAAGCGTTCTTCAAAAGTCTTCATGTTGTTTATGCACCTTGGGAGACGCTTAACAGAAATCACAAAAAGTACTCGCTTAATGGCCATGCGTTTTCCGATGCAGCAAGTTAGAAGCGAGTCGCACGAAAGGTTGCCCTGGCTACCAACGCCGTTCACATGTGTTCTTCGTGTCCAGAATGGATCTGGATCTGCACAGCCATATACAGATTCATACACTGCCACATGTCTAACAAATGTGATGCTGTCATCTTCATTTGCGAAGGGCAACTTCATTGTGTAGCAATTTGTTTTAGATGATCTAGTGTCTGGCCTAATGCACAGTCTTGTTTGTCGTTTTATAAGGAAATGAAGGAGCAATGGTCCTATTGGTTTTCCCAAGTAATGCCTTTAGAGATTCACTAGGTGTAAGTCTTTGGTATTTCAATGACGTCCTCTCGAACATAAGAGATGAACAAATTAAAAAGTGCGGTTTAAGTAAAAAGCATGGCCAAGGTCCACTATCAGACAGAACATCCGATCTGGAAACCACAAGAGTGAAGCAATCTCAGCTGTAATGATGTGATCCTGTTTATGAAATGAAATAAGACAGGCTACAAAAATAATAATTGGAAGCCAGTTGGTGTTGATCAAGACTTATGTGACGACGCAAAGTTCTCAAGGTTACAAACAATCAGATAGAGCGAGGACTAGACTGGATTCATGCTACAAGAAAGACATCAGATATAATAGCCTTAGTGTTCTTTCTGTCATATTTCTGCACATCAAAGACGATAACAGCCCCTAAATAGTGTCTTCTCTATCAGATTTATGCTCATCAAAGAAGCTTGCAGCCCATAAACAATGTTTTCTCTGGCAGATGTCTGCACCTCAAAGAAGCTTACAGCACGTAAATAGTGTTTTTTTCTGGCAAATGTCTGCACCTCAAAGAATCTTACATCCCATAACAGTGTTTTTTTCTGGCAGATGTCTGCACCTCAAAGAACCTTACAGCCCATAAATGGGTTTTTTTCTGGCAGACCTCTCTCTACTTCGTGTTTTCTCTATTAATATGTATTCAACACAAGTCGTAGTTCTCACAATATTTGTAATACCGTGTAATTATATCTCTCCTGGTGACACCAACTACTTTATTTAGGCATGTCACTTAAAAGTTCAATTTTTATTTATTGTGTCTTGGATTGGATAAAGATAACGATACAATTTCACATTGGCAGCACATGTTGGTATACAAATACTATTTATCTTTTGTTGCTTTAGTGTCATACTGATGATGTTAGTCTATTCAAGTAGCCATGACAGTGAAGTAAGTCATAGCAGAGGCTACCTGACCCCTTGTTTATATTTCCTTAGTCTTTCATCTTCTGTAAAAATACTTCCCAGGTAATTCAACTCTTGATCCTGAATTAAACAATGTCAATTAGATGAGATAAACCAGGAGGCTGATAAACTGACAAGAGAAGACAGACTGCTATCTCAGTCTTCTTCTTCTTCTTCTGCGTACACAGTCAGACAGTAACCATTATTTTCTCGAAAAAAGCGGCGGTCATCCTGAGACTCTCGCCACTACCATAGAGCTTGTCTTGCAGTTCCACTGGCAATGGCCACATCTGCTCTCTCTGATCCTCGTATGTCGGGCAGTTCTGCAGCAGATGTTCAGTGGTCATTTTACCAGTACCGCACGGGCATTCGTCGGTACACCCTATCTTCAATTTGTTGAAGAGGTGGTACCTCAGTCTGTTGTGGCCAGTGCGAAGTCTGAAGACAACGACCTGCTCTCTTCGGTTCAACTGGTAATAGGCATCGTTTTTGGTGTAACCAGTATGTTCGGTTTCCCATTTGGACATGTACCTGGCTTTGATAAGCCGTTTTGACTCTTCGTACGTCATACTGGTATCTATTTGTGGTAGCCTTGCACCTTCTTTTGCCAGTCTGTCTGCCTCCTCGTTGCCTTGGATGTTGCAGTGTGACGGAACCCACTGTACCACTACCCTTTTTGGTGCGGACTGTTGGCACAGTTTGCAGAGTGCTGCTCTTAAGTCATTAAGCTCAGTGTTTTTCTGGCTTTTTAGCGCTGTGACTACTTCGAGAGCATCTGTCAGCAGGACTATATGGCTCTCATTTTCACTGTGTGTTACCATTTCTTCCACTGCCGCCCTCAGTGCCTCTGCCTCTGCTCTGAAATTGCTCGTGTACTTACCAGTAGCGAATGACAGTGTTATTTTTCTGCCATTTGGTAGGTTCAGGAATGCTCCTGCCCCTCCGTTCTGTGTAGTGTTTGTTACAGAGCCGTCGGTGTATGCATGGGTCCAGTCCATGCTTGGGTAGCTTTTCGTTATGAAGCTTAGGGTAGTATCTCTCCTTTCTTTTTCGGTCTGGCAGTTTTTGTTTGCAATACCTGGTATATTTTCTACCACCTCTGGAAATATATCCTGCCTCCAAGTAGGTTTTCGTACAGTAGTGATGGGTTTTGGTGTTGTTAGTGCGTTTATGGGATCTTCGTGCATCTTTGCTTTGGCTATTTCTGCAAAGTTTCTCCGCTTTAGTTTCCCAGTTCCCAAATTGTTTAGCCTCTGGTACATTGGATGGTCCGTCAGTCTTCGGAGTTTCTCTGACTGCAGCTGGGCTCTGCAGTCTCTTCTGTCGGTCATGGATTGCAGTTTTGTAATCTTTTCAAGTTCTACAATTGGCGTTGACTTCATGCCACCAGTTATGATTCTCATAGCTTGGTTTTGAAGTTTGTTAACTTTATCGAAGTTCGCCTTCGCTGCTGTTGTCCAAGCCGCGATGCCATACTCGAGAACTGGTCTCACTCTTCCAGTGTACAGTTTCTTTAGTATGCCTTCGTCTGCTCCCCAGCTTGTGCCAGCAAGTTTCCTCATGATCGCCATTCTTTCTCTGGCTTTCATTCGGTTTCTCTCAATCTGACTTTTCCATGTCATGCGCCGATCAAATGTGACTCCCAGATAGGTTGGGTTGTCGTTTGGCTGCACTATCTCAGTCTGATATAGGTAAAACTTATGAAGAGGCCATGTGGTTTAGCAGGTACAGATACAAGAACAAGTGGTTAGTGAAGCATCCAAAACGACAATAGAATGACGCTTCCTAAAAGCTAAACAGCGCCGGACAAATGGTGATTTTTAGACTTCGCACAGCCCCCAACAGTTTACGATACCATCCATTCAACAAGTTCACAATTCAACATACCGATGAATGTGACTGTGGCACTGACAACATGGTGGCTGATCATCTGCTGCAGAAGTGTCCAACAAACGACATACAGAGAATGCACATTTGGCCATTTTCGGTTCCACTCTAAAACTGTCTCAATAGAGATGCCCATGACCTCAAGCGAACCTTTGCTTTCTTTAGAGATATTCACGTTGACGTCTAAATACGAATGAACAGGAAGACGAAAACACTGCTTAACGTTAAGTTTAGCTGATATTCTGCTTATTTTCATAGTTTCCGTCTTTGGTACACTTGTCTTCATATTATATCTTTCTCAGTATGTACCAAATGGAATCATATAATTTTACAGGATCAAGACACTGAACAGTGCATGATCTGCAGCGGTCAGTGATCCATATCTGACTTCTAGCGTCAGGGTCAGCCACCCAGAACTACTAAGACCCTTCCACACCTCGACGTAGTGATCCTGGCTAACAGGCTGAAATAAGACAGACTGGCTAAGGAGAAATTATCGAAGAGGGAAGGCAACCCGGTACTCAAAAAGTATTGCTGAAGTCGGATGTGTTGGACCGAGAGGTGCAGATTTCCCAGTCAAGCTGTAAACCACGACACAACGCATTTCGTTCACCAGTCTACATCCTGCTACTTGAAAAGTCCTTTTCATGGCTTGGTAGCGGGAGATTAAGAACGTTCATGGATTGGTAGCGGGAGATTGAGAAGGTTTATGGCTTGGAAGCGGGAGATTGAGAACGTTCGTGGCTTGGTAGCGGAAGATTGAGAAGGTTCGTGGCTTGGTAGCGGAGGTTTGAGAACGTTCATGGCTTGGTAGCGGGAGATTGAAAACGGACGAAGAAGAAAAAGAAAATGATTTTACAATCTAGCTTTGTTTCATCAATTCGGTGGCGATCTTCTACATAGAGTACTTGACGTTATGAGTAGGGTTCGTCGTTTCGTATGTTGAGTCACTTATGGCTTCTGTTAATCTGTCCGTGTCAATGTTGAACAGTAATGGTGAAATCACGCATCCTGGTAATACTCTTGTAGTCATTTCAAAAGCTCCGGTCTATGTTTTTTATTTAGTACACGTGTATTCATGTTGTTAATTTAATAACAAAACAAGGTGGTGCAGTTCAAATCTTGTAGTTCGAATAAATAGAGTGTTCAGAACGTCAAAACTCAAGTGCGGATCTCAGTGGTAATAGTATTTGTTTCATCGTCCTGGCCTGCGAATTTTGTTAGCTCAGCGGACGATAAACATCTCCGTTCGCTCACGCTGCTGATCGTCCCTCAACGGACTCTTCTCGTCATCCGGGTGGTTCTGGGTTAAACATAATATATATTTGTTTTCCTTTCTGGGCACACTGTAAGAGACCACTAGTACATGGAGTTAGCGACCTCACCCAAAAACCTTTGCTTCTGAAACCCTACTGCAAACAAATAATTCAGAATTTTCAACAAAAGTCTGGTTAAGATAAACTAAATGCAGTGTTGAACCTAAATTCTGCCATCTTTACTGACAGCTAAATAAAGATGAGGAGGATCCTCTCACATTATCGAATAGTTGTCCTAATATTTCATAGTCTTCTAATATTATCCAGACGGTATTCCGAAAACGCTTTCAAAAACGTTTTCCTAATCTATAAAGTAGTTAACTCAAGTCCCTATTGTTTTCTAACGTTTATTTTCCGAACGTACGAGACTTGGAATAATTGAATGGATATAAGGTGCAGCTGTAATGGGTGCTGGGGGAAATGAAATCTCAAGCAAACATGGCGCTCCCTAATTCAACAAAGAGCAACACAAATAGCGAGAGGATTTCAAACTACGATCATACGAGGAATAATAAATGACGTGCTGCTAGGATTGGTGTTAGCTGTCTTTGCTTGGGTTTGAGAGTGGGTATCAAACTGGTGACTCAACTAGTCATACAATGTGGCCTGGAATGTAATAGCCGTCCCATAGTAAGTTAAGATATATATAAAGTTAACGAGGGTAATCGTCACATATAATATATTTTGTCTGAAGGTGTTTCTGAGATAACTCTGTCAAAAGCAGAATTGAGAATAAAACCTTTATAGTATGTCGGAGAATGGGGTCAATAGTGTGATTTAACTTCTCCATGGCAATTGACTCAACGACTATTTTTATTATCATCTATCCGTCTGCTTCCCCATTGGAACATAAGGCCGCAACATATGCTCTCTGCATATTAATATTTTGTGCTGTCTTATTTTTTGCACACACGATACCCTTGTTGAACTGACTTTCTCTTCGATCGTTCGCCGCCAGTTGTTCCTTAGTCTTGGCACATGCCCCCTTCCCTGTGGGTTAACATCCAAAATATGTCTGGCAATGCTGCCCTGCTTTTTTCTGAGATTGTGTCCTATTCAACCAACTTTCTCTCGTTAATTTTCTTCTGCATTGGTTTCTCTTTCTTTCCCACAAAACTGTTTTCGGAATTACCTTTGGTCATCTAACACGAAGTATGCGACAAAGACACTTGCTAATTAAGACTGGATGTCATAACCTATTTCACACGCCATGTCTCAGAGCCATATAGCAGGACCGACTTAACATATGTGTTAAACAGTCAAAGTTTATTATCCATGGAGAAAGATGCAGAGTTCTGCATTGAACGAACATCGTTGCAAGACAATCTTTCCTTATTATCCGTGACAATAAAATGTTGCCGTGTTTCTCCGTTTTTATCAATGTTCTCCTTCTTTTTGCATTTGTCCTGCGAATGCCTTTTAGCGTCAGGTTATGAAGACGTTTCTTGACCTGGTCCTAGTATGTACTTGTACCTTTCAGCGTCAGGTTATGAAGACGTTTCTTGACCTGGTCCTAGTATGTACCTGTACCTTTCAGCGTCAGGTTATGAAGACGTTTCTTGACCTGATCCTAGTATGTACTTGTACCTTTCAGCGTCAGGTTATGAAGACGTTTCTTGACCTGGTCCTAGTATGTACTTGTACCTTTCAGCGTCAGGTTATGAAGACGTTTCTTGACCTGGTCTTAGTATGTACTTGTACCTTTCAGCGTCAGGTTATGAAGACGTTTCTTGACCTGGTCCTAGTATGTACTTGTACCTTTCAGCGTCAGGTTATGAAGACGTTTCTTGACCTGGCCCTAGTATGTGCTTGTACCTTTCAGCGTCAGGTTATGAAGACGTTTCTTGACCTGGTCTTAGTATGTACTTGTACCTTTCAGCGTCAGTTTATGAAGACGTTTCTTGACCTGGTCTTAGTATGTACTTGTACCTTTCAGCGTCAGGTTATGAAGACGTTTCTTGACCTGGTCCTAGTATGTACCTGTACCTTTCAGCGTCAGGTTATGAAGACGTTTCTTGACCTGATCCTAGTATGTACTTGTACCTTTCAGCGTCAGGTTATGAAGACGTTTCTTGACCTGGTCCTAGTATGTACTTGTACCTTTCAGCGTCAGGTTATGAAGACGTTTCTTGACCTGGTCTTAGTATGTACTTGTACCTTTCAGCGTCAGGTTATGAAGACGTTTCTTGACCTGGTCCTAGTATGTACTTGTACCTTTCAGCGTCAGGTTATGAAGACGTTTCTTGACCTGGCCCTAGTATGTGCTTGTACCTTTCAGCGTCAGGTTATGAAGACGTTTCTTGACCTGGTCTTAGTATGTACTTGTACCTTTCAGCGTCAGTTTATGAAGACGTTTCTTGACCTGGTCTTAGTATGTACTTGTACCTTTCAGCGTCAGGTTATGAAGACGTTTCTTGACCTGGTCCTAGTATGTACTTGTACCTTTCAGCGTCAGGTTATGAAGACGTTTCTGGACCTGGCCCTAGTATGTACTTGTACCTTTTAGCGTCAGGTTATGAAGACGATTCTTGACCTGGCCCTAGTATGTGCTTGTGCCTTTCAGCGTCAGGTTATGAAGACGTTTCTTGACCTGGTCTTAGTATGTACTTGTACCTTTCAGCGTCAGGTTATGAAGACGTTTCTTGACCTGGTCCTAGTATGTGCTTGTACCTTTTAGCGTCAGGTTATGAAGACGTTTCTTGGCCTGGCCCTAGTATGTACTTGTACCTTTCAGCGTCAGGTTATGAAGACGTTTCTTGGCCTGGCCCTAGTATGTGCTTGTACCTTTTAGCGTCAGGTTATGAAGACGTTTCTTGGCCTGGCCCTAGTATGTACTTGTACCTTTCAGCGTCAGGTTATGAACACGTTTCTTGGCCTGGCCCTAGTATGTGCTTGTACCTTTCAGCGTCAGGTTATGAAGACGTTTCTTGGCCTGGCCCTAGTATGTGCTTGTACCTTTTAGCGTCAGGTTATGAAGACGTTTCTTGGCCTGGCCCTAGTATGTGCTTTGTACACGGAGAGCTTTACTGCTTCTTATTTCTGCAAGCCATCTTTTGATTGGTCGGCCCTTGGCTTTGTAAACATTGTATCTGTATAGCATTGCTTTCTGGGGGATACTATCTGGTGTTTGACGTGTCACATGGACGAACCATTTGGTTTTCTGTCTCTTCATGAGGTCTAGCACTGGTGTTGTACCTACTTTTTTCCTTATATTTGTGTTTCTGATTCTATTCATTCTTGTTACTCCAAGCATCCTGCGTAGGCATTGCATCTGTTGTTATAATGTTTCTGTTATCTTTACTTGGCAATGTCCAATTTTGGCCCTGATATCCCACCGTGGGTAGAAATATAGTGTTGCATAATTTTCTATTTGTATCCATTGTCAGATGTTTACATCGTAATATCAGGGACATGTGTCCAATGATTTGACTTGGTATGTTGTATTTCAGTGTCTCCTTTACCCTCACTAATGTTGACTTTTTAAAAATACATATTACGTCTGTATTCGTGATAAACAGTAAAGGAGATAGTACACAACCTTGCCGTACATCGGTCCTTTTTTGAATTTTTTCGGAATGCCCTACATTGTCTTACCGTACATTGGCTATTTACATAAAAAATTTTTTACATTGATCGGTAAAATATTTATTTACTCCATAACGTTCTAATGTTTTCCACAGTTGACATCTATTTATTCGATCGAATGCCTTCTCTTGGTCCACGAAAGCAACGTGCAGTGTATGATGGTACTCTATTATTTCTCCGCTAGTTGTCTGAGTACGAAGATTGCATCTGTACAGCTCCTGTTTTTCCTAAGTCCCATCTGTGCTTTCCTAAGCACTGTATTATTGGGCGTAGTCTATTTTCCAGTATTTTAGATAAACTCTTTCCAGGATGTCTAAGTAATGATATTCCTCTATATTTTTTGCAGTCTTTTTTGGTGAGTATTGTTGCACTGCTGTAGTCTTCTTGTGTTTCTTGTTTAATCCACACTAGCCAGGTTATCTCTACATCATTTGTTGGGGATACCATCTGGCCCTGGTGCCTTGTTTGATGATGCCGCTTGTAAAGCGTATTTCATCTCGGATTTAGCTATATCCGGTTCTAGCTATGTAGTGATCTCTATATTGATATCTTGTGCTCCCGTTATTTCTCCAGTATTAAATAACGCTTCAAAATATTGTTGCCATCTTTCCATGATCTATCTTTTGTCGTATATATATTTTCCCTTTTCATCAATTATCATATATGTTGGGTCATCACTCTTCTCTGTGTCTCATTATTTTAATTTTTGTATATAAATGTTATCAATGTTACTTCCCAAAAAGCTAAAACATTGCACCTTTTAAATTATCTCACCATTAATCTGTATATGGTCAATTTGTTATTTATTCTCATTTCCTTTGTTTTGTTCCATCTAATCTGCAGTCTCATCTTTGCTGCTTTATATGTTAGTCTATCTCTCCTTGTATGTCTTATTGCTTATGTGACATCATACATGCATCCTATGTTAAATCGAGGTCTCCCGTCTGCTTATCAAATGTTCATTGGGTTGCTGCCTTTCTGACATAAGTTTATTGTCCTATCCTGACCACGAGAAAGATTTCGTAGACTTGACAAAGACTTTTGATTCTGTTACCAGAGTTGACCTTTTAGGGATCATGGTTAAATTCGGCAGTCCATGCAGATTCAACATGCTCTTCAAACAATTCTTCTTCTTCTTCTTACGCTGTCAGACGTCGACCTTTATTTTTTCGAAAAAAGCAGCGGTCATCCTGAGGCTGTCGACATTGCCATAGAGCTTGTCTAGTGTTACCACTGCTGAAGGCCACATCTGCGCTCTCTGATCCTCGTATGTCGGGCAGTTTTGCAGCAAATGCTCAGCGGTCATTTTCCCGGTACCACACGTCCATTCGTCAGTGCCACCTATCTTCAATTTGTTGAATAGGTGGTACCTCAGTCTATTGTGGCCAGTGCGAAATCTGAAGACCACGACCTGCTCTCTTCTGTTCAACTGGTAATAGGCATCGTTTTTTTGTGTAGCCAGTATGTTCGGTTTCCCATTTGGTCATTATCTAGCTCTAATAAGCCGTTTTGACTCTTCGTATGTCACACTAGAATCTGGTTGTGGTAGTCTTGCACCTTCTTTTGCCAGTCTGTCTGCCTCCTCGTTGCCTTGGATGCTGCAGTGGGATGGAACCTACTGTACCACTACTCATTTTGGTGCGGACTGCTGGCATAGTTGACAGAGTACTACTCTTAAATCATTAAGTTCAGTATTTTTCTGGCTTTCTAGTGCTGTAACTACGGCCAGGGCATCTGTAAGCAGGACTATATGGCTTTCATTCCTTTTACCTGTCACCATTTCTTCCACTGCCGCCCTCAGTGCCTCTGCCTCCGCTCTGAAATTGCTTGTGTGTTAAACAATTCAATGAAGGTATGATCATGTGTTGAGTGATGGACAACCGCCCCATGACTTTCCCGGCTCGTGGCGTCAAGCAACATTATAACCTAGCCCCAACTGTGTTCAGCAGAACGACTTCTGCCAAGTCTGACAGCTCTCGGGGTTGTATTGATAACGGAGGGAAACAGAAACACAGAGATGACGGACACATTTTCACTCACAGACGGCTAGAGGCTCCCACAAAGGTAAAAGACACAATCATATCTTACTTACTTTTTGTTGAAAACTCTACCTTCACTGTCAGCACTAAAAGAGGCATGCAGATATGTGAACAAGTTCTCTACAGTATGTGACATGTTCGGTTTTACAATTAATACACACACAAAACCCGAAGTCATGTTTCAGCATGCCCCAGATATCAGAGTAAAGAATGAGCATCTCCAATTAGTAGACACTATCTACCTTGACAGCACTCTGTCCAGAAAAGCTAATAATGACTGTGATGTCAGTTGTATCATCTCTAAAACCAGTGCTGCATACAGGAGCCTGCGCAACAGAGCATGAGTTCGGAGGGGTCTTAGTCTTGATACGAAACTGAAAGTCTACCGAGTGTCGTACTCACCACCCATAAATGTATGCCAATGAGACGTCGACTATGTACATCACAATTGCTAACAAAAATAAACCACTTCCATACAAACTGTCCCCGTAGATTGTTGAGAATATAATGGCAGTATATGGTACGAGACACCGAAATCCTCAATAACACCAACATTCTGAACGTTCATAGATTGTTACAGAAGACCCAGATTATGTGGGCCAGCCATGTTGTGCATCTGCCAGACATCATCCCCAAACAACTAATGTATAACGAACTGAAAGAGGGACAGCGTCTGGTCCGTGGAAAATAGACGCACTTCAAAGACTCCCTTATAATATCTCTGACACGCTTCAACATGATGTACACTCACGGGAGTGGCTGGCACAACACAGGCATGCATGACGTAGAACCACCACCAGAGGCGTCTCCTTTGCTAAGGAACGCGGATCTCCGAGGCGCGGAGTACACGCAATGTGTAGGGGTTTATGTGTCAGAAAAGTATTCTACAGCTACCTAACGACTCACCGGTGCTACTACATGTCTGACTGCTGTTACCATTGCTTGCGATGGACGGCTATTATACAATGCAAACAAAAACAGAATCTTAGAGGGTTAAAAATACTTTCACGGAAACAAAACATACATCAATAAAAAAAGGTTCCCGTTTTGGATTTTGTTTAGTGTAAATCAAGGTGTGAGAAAACGGTGGCCTGTCGAGCCATGTCCGATGCGTCTTATCTGATAAGCTGACACGATGAGATAACGATTTTTCCAGACGAGCGAAAACATCTAAAATATAAATATTTGCTTAATGAATCATAATGCGGCAAAACGGAAACGGCGAACAAACATGACGTTTAGGTTTCAATAACCATATATAATAACAAATGGCAGATACTGGCTTTCCGCGTGCAAGAAAACAACATATGTATGTTATTACACCATAGACCAGAATGTATAAGGCCATGTCTCTATCATAAACATATTCTTATTTGCTCGTATTTGACACTGAACAAGCGCAAACAACACTCCTGGAACTGTTCCGGTTGGTGTGGGGGAGAATCAATGTGCGCAATTAATATTGTTGAGGTGCTTACAAGATACATTATACAGTTGCAACAATTCAGTGTCAGCCTTATTTTTCATAGTTGAAGTCAGTGTGAAGAAAATACATTAATAAAGATCCCGTCATTCCCTGTGGTGTATATGAAATATGGTGTAAGGCCCATGGTATTTGGTGACCTACGACGCATAGTGGATGATGTGGTCATCATTACACCCGCCGCCT
The DNA here is from genome assembly GCA_036924085.1 of Ariolimax columbianus. Classification (NCBI taxonomy): domain Eukaryota; kingdom Metazoa; phylum Mollusca; class Gastropoda; order Stylommatophora; family Arionidae; genus Ariolimax; species Ariolimax columbianus. Next base: position 111,770,607 of record JAVGWX010000004.1, on the reverse strand, counting down.
TTACCCGCCCCCCCCCCACCAGTACTCCCTGATACACGATTGTCTTGGTTTCCTACCACCGTGCAAGGGCTTGTTATTTGTCAACCCATGCTCTTTGTACCTCCTCATTGTACCAAGGTGGTTGTTCCAAACTACTCCTGGTACTGCTGCCCATCTTGCGCTTACTACGTCTAATTTTGCTGACAATATCCTCACCTGTGATCCTCTCAATCTACTGAAACAGACTGGGTGAGTGAGCCAGTTCAAGATTATCGAGAATGAAGCTAAGACCGCGAGGTGGCAGGAATTTTGTGGGAGGGTGGCAGCTGTGAAGTCCCTTAAGTTGTTCTGGCGGCTGAACAAATCTGTGAGTGGCTCTGCAAATAACAGGGGTATCCCTAGCTTCCAGCATGTGGATCTTTCTTGGAAAAGAACTAACGACGACAAAGGTACTGCTTTTTTCACAAATTACCTGCAGCAGATGGGTCAGAGGGACTTGGCAGGAGATAGTACTGCTAAAAAGACATTGTCAGGTGTGTGCATTTTCTGACACACCATATGTGACAGTTGGCGAAATTAGGGCGGCACTTGATCGGTGTAAAAACTCTGCACCAGTACCCGACGGTATTAGGTATGAGGACATACGTAACAGACAAGGAGTTGACTAGTCTGGCTGGTGCGTTTAACAACAGTGTTAAGTGTGGCGTCATTAACAAAGACTGGCTGTACAGCTACCTGATACCACTTCCTAAGCCCGGCACAGACCAGACTGAGGTGCGCGGTTTTTGTATAATCACCCTGCAGAAAAAAGTGGGTAAGTTTCTGGAAAGGATAATAGCGATGAAGGTAATGAGGCTCATTGAACAGTTTCAGCTGTTGCCTTCAGGCCTATGGGAAGGGTGTGTGGGGGTACCGTCCACACAGAGAGACCTGTTGTAATGCGGGTGTCTTCGCGGGTGTTGTTTTTGAGTATTTCCAATCACGTAAAGAAATATGTGCTGTGGCCATTGATTTGGAGGATGCATACAACAGAGTTGAGGTTAACTTCTTGACAGCTCGGTTGTAGAACTCCGGCTTTGTCCCTTCCTGATTACCTGGATTTCTTGCGCTCTTTCTCAAAGGAAAGTCATTCTGAGGTGTGGTCTTTGGGTGTCAGAACCAACAACGATAAGCCCGAGCGTCCTACCGAGATCGCCTTTGTCTCCAGTGCTGTTCAATGTGTACTCGATTGGGATTACCGGTGATCAGATAATTACGGACAATGGTAGAACTTTGTCTTACGCAGACGATGTCAATGGTGGCGGCGGGAATAGATCGCAGTGGAGCTGCAAGCACAGCTCAATCACATTGACGAATGGTATAGAAAATCTGGGGCATTGATTAATCCGACAGAGTCTGTGGCGACATGGTTCTCCCTGAACAATAATATCGTGCACACATTGTTACCACCGTTATGATTACCCGGGTCACAAGTAGAAAGATCCCACACATTGAAATATTTGAGAGTCTTCTTCAACAGAAGTTAGCGGTTCAAGAAGCATGTCGATCACCTCATTTTCCGAGCCCGTAAAGGTCTGGCGGCGATGAAGCTGATGGCTGCAGTTCACTTCAAACAGAGACCATTATTGATGTTATTTCAGGGGTTGGTCCTTTCCGTAATAGAACATGCCCTAGCAATTCTCATGCTCAGCAAAACGCAGCTGGAAAGACTGGAAAAGATTCAGAATAAGGCAATGGGAATCATTCTTGGTTGTACAAGAGACACAGCCATAACTGCCATGAGGTTTTTGTTGGATCTGTAAACTGTGTGGTTTAGGCGGCAGATGTGTCAGGCTCAGTTTATCTCCACATTATCGCGAACGAAGAGCAACCGTTGCATGAGGTGTTACAGAAGACGAAAAGCACAAGCATTGTAAGGTGTGCGTTGACTGCAGACTATCCGTGTGATTGTCCCACTTGACAGAGCATGTGTCCAGCTGAATCCGGTTGATGTGGTGTCGGAGGTTAACGTTTTGATCAATGAAAATTCCACGGATGATAATGTCAGTATCTACACAGATGGACCCGCCAATCGTGGGTTGAGAAACGCATGTGCCTTCACGGCTCAGGAGGGTGGGAAAACGATCAAGGAGGCTTTTGCGGTAGCCACAAGGAGTCTGACCATGGAGAGCATGGCTATTACGAAGGCGATGGCCTAGCTTGAAACAATGAGTGGCACACATGTGTGCTTCCTCAGTGATTCAATGAGGATGCCCAGGAAGGTCGAAACAGGTTGTGCACGGCTCCAGTGGTTGGAGTCGATAGGGGGTGGGTTGGTCACGTTTACAGAGAGTCTACTTCATTCTCGTTCCGGGAGATGCAAGTGTAGAAAGGAACGAGAGAGCTGATAGTTTGGCGAGTACAGCTATAGTGGAGGGCGGGAGATCAATGGACCGAGCAGAAATCCTAAACGCCGTTAGGGAAGTTGGCTGGAAGGAAGATTCGGAAATTGACCCAGACTCCACGTTCTTGGTGGTGTTGGTTGAAATTAGCGTGTAACGAGGGGTGGCGAGGAAGGAACACCACACGGGGATCCAAATACGTCTGATTAACCAGCACAGGACCGGAACGGTCCGTCATCACGTGCTGGCAGACATACTGAGGTTGAGATCTGAGCCCGTATGGAATTATCCCAAGTGCAATGAAGATGATTCGACGACTAACTAACTAACTAACTACCTAACTATATGGTACCCAAGTTCTGTGGCTGGGTCGACCACAGGAGCCGGTTTGCGATCGGAAAAATAATCCGCACCAACACTGGGAAGCGAGTGCACTAACCACTGTGCCTCCTAGTTCTGTTTCAGTGTAATAGTAGCTTAGTATGGCAGTGTTAGTCTTCTCATATTAACGGCTAAACAATTAAATCCGACAGATCTGTAAGTGATCGCGCTGAAATGAAATAAACCGTGTCTGAAATACATAAAGGGATTAGGAAGAAGTGTAGCTTTCAAGAAAATTCTATCTGAAGGTATATATATTTGAGAAACCTTTATTTATTTTTGCAATGTAAAGTTCTTTTAAAACTTAAAGGTCGTGTTAAGTGCAAGGTTCTACAAACGTCGGGTCAATACGGTAAAAATAAACAATCAGAAATAATGGACGATTTGCTTCCTTAAACACAGAACGCACATTGACATGCACGTTCAGTTTTATTATGCCAAGATATTGTTTGGAATGTGAATTGGTTTTTCATACGTCATTAAGACAATCAAACCTATCCTCAAGCGGCCCTCTGTTAGGTATGTGCTTGAGATGCCTGAATTCGAGATATCACTAGCAGTCACTGTCACGTTTGTGATTATTAGACATTGGAGATATGCGCATTGTTTGCTGGGTGCGTGGTATTGTTTAATCTCCACAGAAACTAGACGTCTTCAGGTCGATAAAGCTGCAGGTGGTGTTTCTACACAGTTATTTGTATGATTTGTACTTGTTTTGTGAACTGTTGGTAGAGCGGTGACTCAGAAAACAAAAACACGCACACTTGACATCTAACGTTAGTTGGTTGAGCATGGAGAGCAATCTTTGTGAAGAAACCATAAGTATATACAGCCACGGAGGGACAATAATTATCCATACTATTATATATCTGTACAGACCCAAGACTTTGAGTGAAGCATAATGGCTGAGACTCAACCACTAATACTAGTCGAGTTCCTTGAAACAGGCTGAGTTGTAGCAGTCTGGTCAACAAGGTGGGCAGTATCTGGATCTCCATTCAAGTAACCTTAGTGAAAAACCTCGTTTTATACTATAGCCAGGATGACACATATACACTTTCTAGATGAGCAACTCGAAATCATAGAAATGTCATAAAAAGTGATCCAGTGCACGAGTAACTGCACAGAGGAAGAATGCAAGAAGCGTCATGCACATGCGAGACTTTATTTTCTGCCCGCAGATTTCGCCAGTTGCTGGCAGTCAGCCTTTCATTGTTCAGTGTGGTGACACCTGTCAGGCTTTCCTTCATCACGAAATGACGGGATGAATTAAGCAGCGTTGCTGCAATCATATATGCCAAAAAAATGGAAGAGGCTATGAGAACGCTAAAGAAAAGGAAATCTCACGGAAAAGACGGGATAACAAACGAAATGCTGATGGGGCTGGGCCAAACAGCGAAGAGGAAACTACTATCAGTCCTGAACCAAAGCTGGAAAAGGGGTATTGTACCCCAGGCGTGGAAAGACGCAATACTGGTACCAGTACCAAAAACAGGAAAGGATAAAACAGATCCAAATGGATACAGGCCCATCAGCCTACTGAGCTGTGTCGGCAAGCTGATGGAACGGATGATAAACACCAGACTGATGTGGCATCTGGAAGAAAAACGAATACTAATTCCACAGCAAGCCGGCTTTAGACAGCACAGATCCACTGAGGACCAGGTCATCCTCATAGCCCAGGAGATAGAAGATGCCTACCAGGCACAGAAACACACAGTAGCTGTTTGGGTGGATCTGGAAAAGGCATTTGACAAAGTCTGGAAGGACGGACTTAGAGTCAAGCTAAGAAGAAGTGATGTCTGTGGGAAGATGTACAAGTGGATCAACCACTACCTCAAACAAAGAACGGCCAGAGTCCAAGTACAAGGGCAGATGAGCAAAAAGGTGACACTCGAGCAGGGAGTACCCCAAGGGGGAGTATTGTCACCCACACTCTTCCTGGTATATATAAACGATATTACAGAGAATATACCAAGAAGAGTCCATAGCTCAATGTTTGCAGACGATCTGGCTATGTGGACCTCTGAAAAGAATCTCACCATAGCAAGAAATCGGATGCAGACGGCCCTAACATCGCTGGAAGAGTGGGCGAACTCATGGCTGGTCAAAATAAACGAGGAGAAAACCACGTGCACAATATTCTCGCTTTCATTAAAACCCCAAAGTACCAAATTAAGTCTAAATGGCAAAATCCTGCAGCCAAACGACAACCTAACCTATCTGGGAGTCACATTTGATCGGCGCATGACATGGAAAAGTCAGATTGAGAGAAACCGAATGAAAGCCAGAGAAAGAATGGCAATCATGAGGAAACTTGCTGGCACAAGCTGGGGAGCAGACGAAGGCATACTAAAGAAACTGTACACTGGAAGAGTGAGACCAGTTCTCGAGTATGGCATTGCGGCATGGACAACAGCAGCGAAGGCGAACTTCGATAAAGTTAACAAACTTCAAAACCAAGCCATGAGAATTATAACAGGTGGCATGAAGTCAACGCCAATTGTAGAACTTGAAAAGATTACAAAACTGCAATCCATGACCGATAGAAGAGACTGCAGAGCCCAGCTGCAGTCAGAGAAACTCCGAAGACTGACGGACCACCCAATGTACCAGAGACTAAACAATTTGGGAAATGGGAAACTAAAGCGGAGAAACTTTGCAGAAACAGCCAAAGCAAAGATGCACGAAGATCCCATAAACGCACTAACAACACCAAAACCCATCACTACTGTACGAAAACCTACCTGGAGGCAGGATATATTTCCAGAGGTGGTAGAAAATATACCAGGTATTGCAAACAAAAACTGCCAGACTGAAAAAGAAAGGAGAGACACTACCCTAAGCTTCATAACGAAAAGCTACCCAAGCATGGACTGGACCCATGCATACACCGACGGTTCTGTAACAAACACTACACAGAACGGAGGGGCAGGAGCATTCCTGAACCTACCAAATGGCAGAAAAATAACACTGTCAATCGCTACTGGTAAGTACACAAGCAATTTCAGAGCGGAGGCAGAGGCACTGAGGGCGGCAGTGGAAGAAATGGTGACACACAGTGAAAATGAGAGCCATATAGTCCTGCTGACAGATGCTCTCGCCGTAGTCACAGCGCTAAAAAGCCAGAAAAACACTGAGCTTAATGACTTAAGAGCAGCACTCTGCAAACTGTGCCAGCAGTCCGCTCCAAAAAGGGTAGTGGTACAGTGGGTCCCGTCACACTGCAACATCCAAGGCAACGAGGAGGCAGACAGACTGGCAAAAGAAGGTGCAAGACTACCACAAACAGATACCAGTATGACGTACGAAGAGTCAAAACGGCTTATCAAAGCCAGATACATGACCAAATGGGAAACCGGACATACTGGTTACACCAAAAACGATGCCTATTACCAGTTGAACCGAAGAGAGCAGGTAGTTGTCTTCAGACTTCGCACTGGCCACAACAGACTGAGGTACCACCTATTCAACAAATTGAAGATAGGGTGTACCGACGAATGCCCGTGCGGTACTGGTAAAATGACCACTGAACATCTGCTACAGAACTGCCCGACATGCGAGGATCAGAGAGAGCAGATGTGGCCATTACCAGTGGAACTGCAAGACAAGCTCTATGGCAGTGGCGAGAGCCTCAGGATGACCGCCGCTTTTCTCGAAAAAATAATGGTTACTGTCTGACTGTGTACGCAGAAGAAGAAGAAGATATATGCCAAAAGCTAGGGGATACCCAAGTGGATACCATAAGCATCACACGAATTAAGTAGTAGTATAATAGCTTCAAAGATGACCGCACATGGGTGGAGATCCGGGTCATGTTCCGGGAGTCTTCCCATCAGGCCGAAATGATGACGTCATTGACCAAGTACGGACTTTGGGTTTTACAGAACAGTAGTGTCCCAATTCGAGAACTTGCGGATGAGGTGCGGGTAAGCTTTGGTTCGGTACACTTCATTTGGAGCGAGGATGAGGTAAGCTTTGGTTCGGTACACTTCATTTGGAGCGAGGATGAGGTAAGCTTTGGTTCGGTACACTTCATTTGAAGCTAGGATGAGGTAAGTTTGGTTCGGTACACTTCATTGTGAGCGAGGATGAGGTAAGCTTTGGTTCGGTACACTTCATTTGGAGCGAGGATGAGGTAAGCTTTGGTTTGGTACACTTCATTTTGAACGAGGATTTTGCTATTCAGAGAGTGTCTCCAAAATTCGTTCTGAATCTGTTAGCGATGGAGGAGCAGCTCCACCTGGAAGACTCACAAGATATACTGGACTGCACAAACAGCAACCCCTCTTCCTGAAAACTGCCATCACTGGTAGGTACGACCCGGAAACAAAGCTGCAGTTGTCACAGTAGAAACATTCATCATCTCCTGGTCCGAAAAAAGCGAGGCAGGTGCTCGGCAGTCTCAAAGTCATGTTGACGGTTCTCTTTGGCTTGCACCACGAGTACGCACCACATGCTCAAATCATTAAAGAGTACTACCCCAAGGCCATCTGTCGCCTTCGTGCTGCTGTTCAACGCAAATAACCGGACTTGTAGGCAAATTTAACTTGTAGACAAATGGAACTTGTAGGCAAATGGAACTTAACATCATCATCATGTCAACGCACCAGCCAATTCTTAGCATCTGATGCAGACTTTCTTGGTTAAACACAACCTTCCTCTGGTTCGTCAAGTTTCCTATTGTCCTGACATGGCTCCGGGAGATTTTTGACAAATTTTGACAGCGACGACCCAGCTGTACTCCATTCCCAAAGAGGTCTTCCTGAAATGCTTCCAACAATGACGGGACGGCAGGGTGAAGTGTGTGGAGTCCCAATGAGAGTACTTTGAAGAGGATTAGGGTTTCAAACCTCCAGGTGAGTAATTGTAGTTTTCCGGCCCAAAGGTAGGATACTTTTTGAACACACCTAGTATGTGCTTTCTGCATTTGGTCCCATTAAAGAAAACCTGAATCTATGTTTCTAAGTGGCTTTCTCTAATGGTACTAGACCCTCTTAACACAACATGATTTGGAAAACTGTTGTCTTTCAGCAGAAATGAACCGGGATGATCGTCCGACTTGTAACACGTTATATTGTAACTATTGTAACAAATGGCTCTTCTAATTTCTCTTAATAGGAAGACATTGTTCCCTTACATTTGGCAAAATAACTAGAGCATACGTGCCACTGGTTCGAAAACCACCACGTCAACAATAATCCCGCCATTTGCAGTTTAAAACCTAAAATAATGCAGTCTTTAACACTTCATCCTATACGACATGATCTATTACTGAACTATCTCTCACTATTTAAAACACCTTTTTCTCGATACTCTCTTACATTTCTGTTATTTTAATAAACCGAAGGGAAAACAACAGGAAAGTGCGGCTTATCAATCATTATGTTGCAATGAGGGAAGATTTAGAGGATATGGTCAACTAGAGAGACATGCTTAGACAACACTACCAGTCTTGGGACTGACCAATCAGGTGATGATCAGATATATTCTAGAGTACGTCTGTAATTACACAGGGCTCCTAATAGTATCATGTGAATCCCTACTTATAATGTCAAGTTTATAAAGAGAACAGATGTGGTTATTTGAGGGATAAGCTGTCTGGCATCGAGGGAAGCCTGGCACAGACCGTCAAGTTATAAAGGAAATATATCTGATTATTTGAGGGATAAACTGTCTGGCATCGAGGGAAGCCTGGCACAGAAGTGCAAGTTTCTAAAGGAAATATGAGCCAAAACAAAGGGTCAGATGAAATAAACTATCAAGATCCAACCCCACGTCCCCGTCGTCAATCCTGGGAACAGGCTGTGTTACAGCAGCCTGGGCTACGTGGTGTGGATTAACACTGTACATGTCCATAGTGATGAAGTGCTGATGGATCTTGCACTGTACTTCCGACAGAAGGATTGCGGTACGACTTTCCAGGGGACCCTCGGAATGTAAGACGAACCACGTAACAGATACTAAAGAAACGTCTAGAAGTAACTCAACTCAGTACGGTAGTTCGAACAACAACATTATATAAGAAACAGACGTAGTTATTTTAGAGACAAACTTCAGGGTTTAACAAAGGCGTCTGTCACAGACTGAGTGTAACAAAAGACGTCTGTCACAGACTGGGTTTAACAAAGGCGTCTGTCACAGACTAGGTGTAACAAAAGAAGTATGTCACAGACATGGTTTAACAAAGACGTCTGTCACAGACTGGGTGTAAGAAAAGAAGTCTGTCACAGACAGTGTTTAACAAAGGCGTCTGTCACAGACTGGGTGTAACAAAAAAAGTCTGTCACAGACTGGGTGTAACGAAAGAAGTCTGTCACAGAGTGGGTGTACCGAAAGAAGTCTGTCACAGAGTGGGTGTAACGAAAGAAGTCTGTCACAGAGTGGGTGTAACGAAAGAAGTCTGTCACAGAGTGGGTGTAACGAAAGAAGTCTGTCACAGACTGGGTGTAACGAAAGAAGTCTGTCACAGACTGGGTGTAACAAAAGAAGTCTGTCACAGCTTTGTGTAACGAAAGAAGTCTGACACATACTGCCAAGACAATAAGATAGTCTTATATGACTTTTTGACAGCGAACAACAAAAGAGGATACTCAGAAATATTGGTTTAAAGTAAAAAAAAAATAATGAACACTCAATAGCAGAATAAACAGACTACATTTTAAAAACTCGTAATCTCTACAAAACTAACCTTCTCATACACGACACAATAATGTATCTGCCGATGACTCATGGCCAGCGCACTTTGAAATGAAAAACAAACATAATTTGATACTCTTCCAAACAGGATCATGCTATTCACGCCCACACATGTGTCATTATCCGCACCGCGTGCCTTGCCCCAATATGGTTGGGAGAGTTGCGTATATTGAGGATTCCGTTAGCTATGTTGGCGGCGTCGTTTGGTCCTGGCAAGTTGCACTGCGCCGAGATCGTAACTGTAACATGAGTACATCGTCCCCCTGGGAAGTTGGCTTAAAACTATCAAAATAGAACCTTACTAAGCAGAATACTATCTAATTCCCAGCATGACCACCCCGTCATTCAGACTAGACAGAAACGTGTTTCAGAGTGCAGCAACTCTAGAACCAATAACTCAAACAAGATACCACCAATAGTAGGTTTAATAACTCGTTTTCCCTAGAAGAAAACTAGCAACCATGCCCTCAAGGAAACACAATGTTACATAATCTGCAGGTGGTAGTTGCAGTTCTTTTGACCACAACATGATGAACGTTGAGTAATTAGTCGTTGCTTATCTCTGTAGGAAGATAAGGCGCTGGATCAAAACTTCTTTTTCGGAAACCAGTTGATAGCATTACAAGACAAGCTGTGTCCTGGAATCTCCAAAGCAAGAGAAGTAGAGGCCGACCAAAGCAAGAATGGAGAATTGAGAGTGAGACAAATGTAAAACAGGGAAGTCATGGACAGGGTTGAAACGGATGACCCAGCACGGGAGATCTTGTCGTGTATCTGTCAACGACATGTGTTCCATAGGGATTTCAACGATTTGCATTGATTGATTGAATCTCCAATTGGCAACAACAACAACAACAAACAAAAAAATAATCACATGGAAATATATAATGATTTCCCAGGAGCAAACTTGTTTAAAATCTGCAGCAAATAGGTTTAGAAAAACCACTCATTAAATTACTACAGAGCTTGTATGAAAATAAAGACACCATTATTTCAATTACAGAAGGTCTCACGGAGCTAGTTTCCATAAGACGGGGATACGACAGGACTGAACAAAATTAATAGCACAACCAAAGAGTTTTCCATTGAAATAAACACATCGAAAACAAAAACTCTTTTAATATTCAAGAAACATAGACAAATAAATATGATCATCAATAAAAAAAATAATCGAACTACAGAAGTTTACATATTTGGGCAAAACATAACAAAAGATGCCCGTAATAAGATAGGAATTAAGACAAGCATTTCGATGGCAAAACAGGGCTTCAGAGAAAAACATAAATTGTTAACCTAAAAGAATATCAGGATAGAACTGAGAAAAAGAATAATCGCCACTCATACATGACCAATTGCACTGTATGGGGCTGAAACATGGACTTTAGCGAAAGGGATGAAAAAAGCTTGGAAGCGTTTGAAATGTGGGTGCTACCATAGAATGGACAGAGTGAGTCGGATAGAAAGAAGATCAAATGACAATGTCTTTTTGAAGTTGGCACACAAAGACAAATATTGTGTATGATACAGAACCGTCGGTTGAGTTGCCTGAAAATATGAGACATGAAAGTCTTCTAAAGAAGTTACTAGAGGGCAAGATTTAAGAGAAGAGAGGACCGGGGCCACAAAGACTCACCTTTACATCTCAGGCATGCAGGGACATTAAAGTACGAACTTATGCTGCAATAAAGAGAACTACAGAGGCTAAAGTCAAATGGAGAGACTTACGCAGATTACTTTACAACCAGTCTCAGGACTGATCAACCAGATGATGACATTCATTTGACTATTTCACATTTTACTGAAACTACTACTGACTATATGGTGTCTGTTGCAGAACTAAAGTTACTAGGGAGTCAGATAAGGGTTGTTCTTGATACATTCTCCCGTTGAGAAAGTTTGCTCTTTTGTGCGGGGAGGAGACTATTTATTGTCTGATAAGACAAAAGCATACTTATCGGACATGTTCGATATTTCAAATATTCTGAGAACTTCCAATCTATTACATTTGACATATCCTGAGACTTCCATTCTAACACATTTTACACAGATCTATTCTGAAAATGTCAAATCTAAACACTTCACCAATTCTAAGACTAACCTTAACATAAAAAACATTTAAAACAACCTGAGCGCTTCAAATCAAAGGTATTTCACATCTTATAAGAACCTCAAATCTAAAACATTTGACCTATTCTGTGAAATTGCAGCCTAAGCATTTCACACATTCTGTGAACTTCCAATTTAAGACATTTCACATTTTTTGTTAAACTACCAGTCTACGATATTTCCCATTTTATAAGAACAAGAAATCTAAAACATTTGACATATTCTGAGAGCTTCCAATCCAAGCTATTTCACATAGTATGAAAGCCTCCAATCTAAGCTATTTCGCATAGTATGAAAGCCTCCATCTAAGCTATTTCACATAGTATGAACGCTTCCAATCTAAGGTAATCTGAAATACTACACAAACTGCTTTAATAAGATATCTAACGCTAGAACAAACGTATATTACATCCCTCGCCCTAAGCAACACAGGCCAGCTGAACAGGTAAGTGGATTTACAACACACTTACCGTTAAAACACGCACAGGTAGGACCTTAGAAGCACTTTCTTAAATGTATGTATTGATTCTTCCAAGCGCGACACTTATCGTACGCGCGACCTGCGACTACAACAGCTTCCGTATTAAGAAAACAAGGCCTCGGAACTGGAAAATCGTGAATATCGTTCACTTCTTGGCGGGTCATAATGTTATGGACTGTTGATCTGAAGTAGGAAGCGAAGATTAATCAGGCTCAGGTGAAGCACTGATAAAGACCTCACCTCACGCCTTCAGTCGCGCTCCAGGAAATAGGCTGGCACAGGTGTCTAGCCAACTAAGGTGGGGATTGACACTGTAATCTCCACAGTGGTGAGATTACTGAGGGGCTTCACCGTATGCAATGCATACGAATTTGCCGGGCCTAAAACTGAAGTTCATTTCGGGATGTAAGAAGAGCCACTGTAATCCGTCACATCAGAAACGTCATTAACTCAGCAGGAGTAACTCCGAACTACAAAAACATGTGAACTGTCTGATATAAGAAGAAAGGAAGACAGGAAGAAAGAAATGCAGGAAGGAAGGAAAGAAGGAAGAAATGAATGAAGAAGGGAAGTAAAACAGGAAGGAAGGAAGACAGAAAGGAAGGATGGATGGAATGACAGAAGGCGGGAAAGATGGAAAAAAGGAATGCAGGAGGGAAGGCAGAAAGAAAAGAAGGAATATATGCAGGCAGGAAGGAAGGAAGGTAGGCAGGAAGAAATGAAAGAAGGAAGAAAGACAAAAAGGAAGGAACGATGGAATGAAGGAAGGAAGGTAGGCAGGAATGACGGAAGACAGGAAGGAAGGAAGACAAGAAGGAAGGATGAACGACAGTTCCTAGACACTGCTGTCATAGATGAAGTGTAGGATAATTCATTTCACTAGGCATAAGCTGTATATGAGGTGGTGATTGCCTGGTCATTTCTTTTCGTCGTTCTTTTTCCTCTACCTCCTCCTCTTCTTCTTCTTATTGTTTTCTGTTTTTAGTCATTAAAAGATATTATGACGCTATATCATTGTTTATATCTGAAAATTGTATGCGTCTTTCGGTCCGAAATATCCAATTTCAGCAGGATTTTTCGGGAACTGGATTTGCTTTTCAACTGCGATTCCTATTCTCTCAGCTAGACTGCATTAGTGCAGCCGGCTTAGGAGCGGAATATGTACCTGGTCAGCTATGGTTCCCTGACTTGGTCAGCTGTGGTTCCCTGACTTGGTCAGCTGTGGTTCCCTGACTTGGTCAGCTGTGGTGCCCTGACTTGGTCAGCTGTGGTGCCCTGACTTGGTCAGCTGTGATTCCCTGACTTGGTCAGCTGTGGTTCCCTGACTTGGTCAGCTGTGGTGCCCTGACTTGGTCAGCTGTGGTGCCTTGACTTGGTCAGCTGTGGTTCCCTGACTTGGTCAGCTGTGGTTCCCTGACTTGGTCAGCTGTGGTTCCCTGACTTGGTCAGCTGTGGTTCCCTGACTTGGTCAGCTGTGGTTCCCTGACTTGGTCAGCTGTGGTTCCCTGACTTGGTCAGCTGTGGTGCCCTGACTTGGTCAGCTGTGGTTTGCTGACTTGGTCAGCTGTGGTTCCCTGACTTGGTCAGCTGTGGTTCCTTGACTTGGTCAGCTGTGGTTCCCTGACTTGGTCAGCTGTGGTTTGGTGGCTTGGTCAGCTGTTGTTCCCTGACTTGGCCAGCTGTGGTTTAGTGGCTTGGTCAGCTGTGGTTCGCTGACTTGGTCAGCTGTGGTTCCCTGACTTGGTCAGCTGTGGTTTGCTGACTTGGTCAGCTGTGGTTCCCTGACTTGGTCAGTTGAGGTTTGGTGGCTTGGTCAGTTGTGGTTCCCTGACTTGGTCAGCTGTGGTTTGGTGGCTTAGTCAGCTGTGGTTTGGTGGCTTAGTCAGCTGTGGTTTGGTGACTTGGACAGCTGTGGTTCCCTGACTTGGTCAGCTGTGGTTTGGTGACTTGGACAGCTGTGATTCGCTGAATTGATCATTTGTGGTTCGCTGATTTAGTCAGTTGTGGTTCACTGACTTGGTCAGTTGTGGTTCGCTGACTTGGTCAGTTGTGGTTCGCTTAGCCCGATGCAAGCAGAGAGCTATTAGTCACTGACTTCTGTATGCTCATTCAATGTGCTGCATCTTCGGCTTCATTATCTTTCCTGAGAGTAAACCAGGTACCTACTGACAGCTGGATTGACTGGCATGTATCGATAATGGGGACCGATCTCAGTACCTTAGTAGTGAACGTCTTCCTCTGCTAATGTGACTCTCACAGTCTGATATAACAGACGCTTTGTGCTTGTTTCAAAGAGCAAATCAAATTACCTTATCAGACTGGGAACTGATCACTGCTGACTCAGACATCGTCAGTTCAAGAGGTGAACAATTATCTGGGAATTGATCACTGCTGACTCAGACATCGTCAGTTCAAGAGGTGAACAATTATCTGGGAATTGATCACTGCTGACTCAGACATCGTCAGTTCAAGAGGTGAACAATTATCTGGGAACTGATCACTGTTGATTCAGAAATCGTCAGTTCAAGAGGTGAACAATTATCTGGAAACTGATCACTGTTGACTCAGACATCCTCAGTTCAAGAGATGAACAACTACTCACATGATTGCGTGTATTGGTGAGCACAGTCAAATACTGTAACATAGTATCCATGACTGTTGACTCCATGAGAAGAGCGGAGTGACAAGATAGCCTTGTACAACTCAGTTGAGGGATAAACATCGATGACAAGTGTTACCGGTGCCAGAAACACTGCCCCAGGTCATGATATAGTACAGTTTTGCCACATCAAGCCGTTGGATAAGACAGAGATAAGAAATATGGTGAAGGAGTTCAATCATACTATTGAGAAGTCATATGTGCCTGAGGACTGGCTTCATAGCTATCTGTGCCCGCTGCCTAAACCCCGTAAGGACTCTACGCTTCTCAGCAGCTATCGAATAATCACCATACATAATGTATATAGCAAATTTCTCGAGAAGATAGTGGCCAGGAAAATAATGGTCTACCTAAAACGGCAGCACACCCTACCCGTAACGCTGGGCAGCCATAGCAAAGCGAAGGAGACCTGGGGTAACGCTGGAACTTTCGTGTATGATGTGTATGAGGGTTTTCAGTCAAAGCAAGAAACAGTCGCGGTGGTACTCGACCTGGAAGACGCATACATCCGTGTCAATTAAATGACATGTCTCAGGCAGTGTGCTTTAAGCCCATGGCTGGTTAGTTGGATATCAGTTGCCCTGATGGAAAGCGCAGTTGCGCTACGCGTGGGATCGTGGAGACCTGAACCGAGGCGAATATGTTCAGGACTGCCTCAAGGTTCTCAGCTCTCACCAGTGCTGTTCAACATTTATACAGTAAAAGTGGCCAATATTCAACCCACAGGGACATGGCGAACGTTGACATTCTAACGTACAAGACTGTCTCAGACAGATACGAGTTGGCAAACGAAAGCATGTGACAGACCAACAGTTTTTGAGGGAAAAGAATGAGATTATTTGAGCGAGACTGCCGATGAAAGTGTAGTGTACGTTACAGGTTGCCATATTGTACAGTATGTATGATAGGTGTATGAGGTGTTGAAGACAGTCTGACCGAATGTATTGAATGTCGGACTTTGCCCACGAAGACTTGCGCTGAAGCCCTAGGTAATGCATATATTGTTTTATATTGACGGTAAAATCAAACTTTGTCTGCACAACGTCTGCAAGGACAAACGACTTTTGTTCCTTAGACCAATAAATCTTCCCAGTCGAGCTTAGAAATGGGAAAATAAATAATGTAAGGATAGTTATTGAGCAGCAGATGTAGTGTTTGAAGAGACCTTCCGATACGAGGTGTCGACATTTCTGAGGCCACGGTGAACAGTTTCATGTCCTGGCACCTTTACATCCCAGAAATGTAAATACTGAATAATGTCCAGGGTATATTATCTGGTTCAGACTGAGGCTTGCGGTTGTTGTTGCTTGCGAATGCCTACAATGAGTAGGTTATTTTTGTGTGCGACCTGAAAACGACGTTAAGTGGTGGATTGCGGTAGCTTTGCTCCCATCCCGAGCGAGCTGATGAAGATAGGTCGGAGTTCTCGATGCGGGTGTGCAATGCTTGGCTTTATCTGCTTGTCACTCATTACTACGGAGATCACGTCGATCCTTCAGCTCGTTATTCAGGCTGCTGTGAAAACAGCCCGTTTCCAGGGAGGGCTACGAGGAAGCCGAAGTGAGGGTCTTGATCAATATGTTTTTCCTGACCCTGACTAGCATGTCTGAACATCTGACCCTGACTAGCATGTCTGAACACCTGACCTTGACTAGCATGTCTGAACAGCATATTTTGCCTGACCAGACGTTAAGTCTTTCTCCCCGAGATTTGCGGTACAAATAGTTGAACTGAAATCTTAGCTTCGACGATACTGTGTGTGGTGACATTCTCATTGTCTTGTCTTGTCTTGTCTTGTCTTGTCTTGTCTTGTCCCTTGTTCACTCCAGCTGAAGTAGAGGGCAACAACTATAGTTGGCCTCGTTTAAGGCGCCACGACAAGTTGTTTTTGAAGCAATCTGTTTAACATGATGGGGTTGATAGCCCTAAGAACAACTCATATTAGCGACATCCTAAAAGAATGCATGAGGTACAGTAGCCCTATTCTTTCTTCCCATGTAAAGAGTCCCTGGAGGTATAGTAGCCATATTCTTTCTTCCCATGTAAAGAGTCCCTGGAGGTATAGTAGCCCTATTATTTCTTCCCATGTAAAGAGTCCCTGGAGGCACAGTAGCCCTATTCGTTCTTCCCATGTAAAGAGTCCCTGGAGGTACAGTAGCCCTATTCTTTCTTCCATTGTAAAGAGTCCCTGGAGGTACAGTAGCCCTATTCTTACTTCCCATGTAAAGAGTCCCTGGAAGGTCAGTAGCCCTATTCTTTCTTCCCATGTAAAGAGTCCCTGGAGGTACAGTAGCCCTATTCTTTCTTCCCATGTAAAGAGTCCCTGGATCAGCTCGAGCACATTGTTATCGATTAAAAGATCAAGCTGAGATCAACAAATGACTGTCAGTGCGAAAAGTACACTTTCATCGATAAATCAGCAATAGACCGACTTCAGGAATTTGAAATCTTGCATTGGTCGAGCAGGTGGTTACGATCAACACTCTGCAGAAACTCGGAATAAAAACCGTGTCATCTCCTGTGGAGCATAGGTCTTCAACATTCATATACCAAGCCATTAAACGTTGACCTGTCTCTATCATTTGGTTTTTGATGTTTAAGTCTCCATAGGTGGGAGTAAAACATCCCTATCCCCAAATTCTCCTTTGTCGCATGTTACAACATGTCCGACAAGTTGCACCTTTTAGATATCTGACAGGTTGCAGTTCTACTATTCGTTGTTTCCCTTTGGGACCTTGTTAATGATATTTGTTATTGACTGAAAGTAACTGAGCACCTATACATCTGCCCGAAGTGCAGTGATATCGATTCTGTTTAATATATTATAAGTAGTGCTGTTAAGTAAAAAATGTGCCGTGTATGTAAAAAACACGTAACAGAAGTGCGGCATATATGTGATTGACGTTTGATAGAAATGTGACATATATGCACTAAATAGTCGACATATATGTAACAGTAAATTGATAGAAATGTAGTATACATGTGCCAGATATGTGACAGATGTCTCGGTCTTCCATTTTGTCTTGCTGCTATTACTAGTCATTTATATTTGTGATGCATGTATTACTGTACAGGATATACATAGGCAGGCACCCCATACCAACAGGAGAGACATGTACCAATGTCAGAGATTGGAGCAGCATCTAGCTGTTCATGCAGCAGCGAGGATTATTATCAGCCATAACACAACTACAGGAGCTTACACTAAGCCATATGAAGCCCTCAAACAAGATAAGACTTTCGCACGAAATGAAATCCGATATCGGATTGCTGTGCCCCACACAACAGATCTAGTCCTACAGTGGATACCGTACCACTGTAGAATCCATAAAATGAGAAATCAGATGAGCTCGCAAAAGCCGGAAGTGGTGGCACGCTACTCAAGGTCTTCCTCTACAGAATAGACCTCAGAGACACCTCCACATGCGATTATTGAGCCCCCAAGCAAACACCAGAACATACCTTACAATACTGCCCTACTTATTCAGACAAAAGAAAGACAGTCTGACCTGGGGGAGGGGCGACCATGATCGAAAAGCTGCGGGGGACCGCCGAAAGCCTTCGTGAACCCTATCTGGCCAAAAGCATGTCATCAATTGATCGAAGAAGAAGAAGAAGAAGAAGAAGATGAAGATTCCACGAATCATCGACACGTCACCTATGCTGATACTTACTTACTTTCTGCCTCCAAGCACTACGCCATACAGCATGCATTCAATATTCAGTGGCATGGATTGCCTTGTCAATTGCCTCCAGCATATCGCCCCTATTGCATGTTTCCTTGAGGTGGGGGCAGATCATCAGGTGTACTGGGTCCTGTATTGCGCTACATGTGTTATCATTTGTGTATGCCTTTCAATCAAACCCCAAAATACCAAGTTAAGTTTAAATGGCAAATTCCTGCAGCCAAACGACAACCCAACCTATCTGGGAGTCACATTTGATCGGCGCATGACATGGAAAAGTCAGATCGAGAGAAACCGAATGAGAGCCAGAGAAAGAATGGCAATCATGAGGAAACTTGCTGGCACAAGCTGGGAAGCAGACGAAAGCATACTAAAGAAACTGTACACTGGAAGAGTGAAACCAGTTCTCTAGTATGGCATTGCGGCATGGACAACAGCAGCAAAGGCGAACTTCGATAAAGTTAGCAAACTTCAAAACCAAGCCATGAGAGTTATAACAGGAGGCATGAAGTCAACGCCAATTGTAGAACTTGAAAAGATTACAAAACTGCAATCCATGACCGATAGAAGAGACTGCAGAGCCCAGCTGCAGTCAGAGAAACTCCGAAGACTGATCGACCATCCAATGCACCAGAGACTAAACAATTTGGGAAATGGGAAACTAAAGCGGAGAAACTTTGCAGAAATAGCCAAAGCAAAGATGCACGAAGATCCCATAAACGCACTAACAACACCAAAATCCATCACTACTGTACGAAAACCTACCTGGAGGCAGGATATATTTCCAGAGGTGGTAGAAAATATACCAGGTATTGGAAACAAAAACGGCCAGACTGAAAAAGAAAGGAGAGATACTACCCTAAGCTTTATATCGGAAAACTACCCAAGCATGGACTGGACCCATGCATACACCGACGGTTCTGTAACAAACACTACACAGAACGGAGGGGCAGGAGCTTTCCTGAACCTACCAAATGGCAGAAAAATAACACTGTCATTCGCTACTGGTAAGTACACAAGCAATTTCAGAGCGGAGGCAGAGGCACTGAGGGCGGCAGTGGAAGAAATGGTGACACATAAAGAAAATGAAAGCCATATAGTCCTGCTTACAGATGCTCTCGCCGTAGTCACATCGCTAAAAAGCCAGAAAAACACTGAGCTTAATGACTTAAGAGCAGCACTCTGCAAACTGTGCCAGCAGTCTGCACCAAAAAGGGTAGTGGTACAGTGGGTCCCATCACACTGCAACATCCAAGGCAACGAGGAGGCAGACAGACTGGCAAAAGAAGGTGCAAGACTACCACAAACAGATACTAGTATGACGTACGAAGAGTCAAAACGGCTTATCAAAGCCAGATACATGACCAAATGGGAAACCGAACATACTGGTTATACCAAAAACGATGCCTATTACCAGTTGAACCGAAGAGAGCAGGTCGTTGTCTTCAGACTTCGCACTGGCCACAATAGACTGAGGTACCACCTATTCAACAAATTGAAGATATGTGGTACCGACGAATGCCCGTGCGGTACCGGTAAAATGACCGCTGAACATCTGCTGCAGAACTGCCCGACATACGAGGCACAGAGAGAGAGCAGATGTGGCCATCACCAGTGGAACTGCAAGACAAGCTCTATGGCAGTGGCGACAGCCTCAGGATGACCGCCGCTTTTTTCGAAAAAATAATGGTTACTGTCTGACTGCGTACGAAGAAGAAGAAGAAGATATGTGTATGCCCATCTCTTTATGCTCCTCTTGCACCGTGATACATCTTTCGGAGTCGTTGTTGTTGTTGCTTAGATGTTTGCCTCACTAGTTTCTACTGGCGGAGGCGCGCCATTTTCCACCCCAGACCGTAGTCCATTGGGCGATATCAGGACGCATAAACCAGTGCTTGGATGCATGTGTGCATCTGTATGTACCTATGCTAGGTTTGTGCGCCCTCAGAAGCTAGCCCAACCAAAGTGCAATGGAAGGGCTTTACCACGGGGGCGCGTGTGAAAGTTGTGCAAGAGTGTGACTGAAGGACAGAGTCAAATGAAACAGAGTGAGGTGAGAAGAGAGAGAAGGGGAAGAATGGCCCCCAGGGTGAGTCCTGAGTGATCATTCGGAGTCTGCTTGGTGGCTACCATGTTGTATATGGTAGATGGTATTCGGGGGGAGGGGGGGGGCGGGGGGTTCCTGCCGAAGATTAATCACTGAGCTTGCATCAATTCGTGCCATCTAGTCTTCTTTATTTGGGAATTTAGATTGACACTTTTTTGTATTGAGCTTTCTATCTGTCTTTTCTTTTTTCTTTCTGTCCTTCATTGCTTTCGTCTCGCTCTGCCATTATGTTATTCTTTTATTATTCCTTTCTGTCATTCTTTCTATCGATCAAGTTGTTTTCCCGTCTTTATATCTGTCATTCTGTGTTTATTCCTGCTCGCTTCCCTTTATGTCATTTTGCATATTCAGTTATTTTTTCTTTAACATTGAATAGTGTCTGCGTATTTTGTATTTTTCTATCGTTCTATCTATGTGTCTTTCATTTATTTTCATTTTTCATATTTCTTTGATTATGCACGATTGTTTTTTCGTCTTTGTTATTTTACGTTCTGCCTGCATGCAATTCCTTTGAAATTTCTACCTGTATGTTATTCTATATGAAATGATGTATTGTCTTGTCATTCTTGCTTTAGTTCTGTCTGTCAATGGTTATCTTTTTTACCAGTATTTGTTTACTTTTCAGAGCAACGCGGCTTTTCAACCCCGGATTACTTTCTGTTACACCCTTCATTTATGTGCTCATCTCTCTCTCTCTCTCTCGCGCTCTCTCTATTTCTTTCTCCTCCTCCTCTTCCCGACGAATAATACAGACTTGTTTTATGTTGTCTCAGAAACTTAAGCTACATCGTGACAGGTTTACTATTGATCATGTGAAGCTGCAGAATAGCAGAACATACAACCTATAACCAAATAACACACACATTGACATAGAACACACAATCCGAACACAGAACACGCAAACCATAACACTTAAACCACAACACACAAACAATAACACATAACACACATCAATAACACAGCCCATACAACAATAACACAGAACACACAACAATAACAAAGTACACACAAACCATAACACAGAAGACACATACAACAATACAAAACAGTGAACCATAAGCACATAAAATACCAAACTGACAGACAATACCTCACTGAGCAGGGGGTGGTAACAAATATACGGGATTCAGGTAACTTACGTTTTTATCTCTATCCACACAATTAGTCCGACCAAACTTTATAACAATTAATGAATGCCAAATCCACTCGTAATACCGAATACTTCACTTTTGATTGCTCTCTGACCGTGGGGTCAGGAGATATTTTTTTATTCGTGTGGCCTGCAAGTTCTACGAGCCGCTGATTAGCGCACTTGCTTTTTATGCCAAAAGTACGGCAGCTCCAGTCAACCCAGCTGTAAATTGGTACCTGGCAAAATCAGCGATGATAAGAACTGCCACTTCACAAAGATGTGGCTTGGTAGAATGAAGGCTCTAACACTTACTCCCCGATTTGACAACCTTCACCGTTACATGTTCCCCAGGATTGGGGTAGTCGTCTCCCTTTGCTGGTGTTGGTCGTTTCTTTTTCCGCCATGAAGTGTAGAAATTTTGTTACGTATTTCCTAATGTTCATATTTTCTACATGATAATTAGCCGTCTACATGCCCACTTCTTCTCAGTAATCCCTGACGGCATGCCTGACAAGCTACTTTGTGACTATTCTTTGATCCTCTTTCGGACAACTTAATTCACGACTAAATACATTTTTTCAAACAATAACCGTTTCTATGTTGGCTAAAACGCTCGAGAAAACGATACCACCAACTCCCCCTCTGAAGTCTATCTGAACCACTCGTCTGAACTTATCAGAACTCATCTGAACTACTCGTCTGAACTTATCATCTGAACTCATCTGAACTACTCGTCTGAACTTATCATCTGAACTCACCTGAACCACTCGTCTGAACTTATCATTTGAACTCATCTGAACTACTCGTCTGAACTACAGACTTGATGCATACAAAACACAGCAAGCTGATTCCAACGGGTTGTCTTCCGTGCAGATGCAATGCAAGATCTGCAGGTCTCAATAATGATAAAATGTTAGAGATTAAAACAGCCTTATATGAACTAAAATCCAAAAGAAGGTTAGTGGTGCAGTTGAAACCACCACAGTGTGGTACCAGAACACGAGAGATCAGACAAGTCAAAAAAGAAAATACCTGAAAAATTATGAAAAAAAAACAATTGTCGTTCATGAAAGGAAGATCTTTATTAAATATATAAGTAAATTTGACCATACGAGAGACAACTATCACTGCCTTGATCAAGCGGAGCAAGTGCCTCTGTTCTACACAAGACCAGGATATAACTGATTGAATAGCCATTTACAAAAAACTGAAACCATATCCCATGAATTTGAGTAGGCAAGCAAGACAGCTAGGGATGCACCAATCAGCAAATTTACTGATTACCGATTAATCAGCCTTTCCTTATCGGCAGATGCCAATTAATCGCCCAACGATTATTTTTAATGAGGTTATGTATTGTGATATGAAATTATTCTAATCAAAAGCACAAAAAGCATTTTGTTTGCTGGAACTCATACGACGGTAGAAGAACCCCAATCTTCGGTTGAGAAATACTTATTCAGCATATTTGGAAAACAAGTCTTTATGTTTATTTTGTCAGCTAGGTCCAAGATTCAAATTGAAATTTTAAAGGACAGATATGGTAAAAAAAATTAAAGTATGGAAATTGATCATTTAAACAAAAACAGGTCTGCTCTCTCGTTTTCTGGTACGACAATGTGATGGCTTCAACTGCACCACTTCTCTTGTATTTTAGCTCACATAAGGCTGTTTTAATCTCTGACACATTCAGAATCTAGGGATTCAATATTCTCCTGAAGATGATCAAGAGCAGGGACGTACATCTGTAACCTGTTTCTCATTTATTTGATGAGCTAGCTTCTGGTAAATGGGAGAATTATGATGAGCAGGCAGCCCAAAAGAAGGACACATTTAAATGAACAAGCCAAATATTTCTTTCTAATAAAGATCTGGACAAATATTTAAATGTACTCTTTCAACCCCAATTTAATGATCCCTTTTTGTGGTGCATAAATTTAAAATAATGTTTTTCTTATTTAAGCAAGCTGATATAAAGTATCTCAGTCCACCAGCTTTCTGTGTTGATAGTAAAAGTGTTTAGGATAGGAGGTAACCTAGATTAGCCTACAGAAAAACGGCTGTGTCTAGGACATGGGAGACATTTTGATGTCTTTATTTTATAATATAAGAGTTCTAAAATTTTATTACTGAATTTCATTTATTGTTTTTAGAAGTCGCTTTTAATGACAACATGTTGAATACCTTTAAATAAACATGTCATCGGAATATTTATAGTTGCTTAAATTAATTTCTCGTAAAAAGACCAATGAAACACAAATCCCCTCATGAGGGAAGGGGTGTGATTCTTGAACTTTGACACCTTTTCACTAACGGGAAGTTACGCCCCTGTGGCAATCCCAAGTAATTTACAACTGTGTAGATCAGTGTGTAGATCAGTGTATTTAAGCACATCGAATTGGGTTAGCTTACATTGGCGGGCACAGATTCTGTATTCTATGAAATAATGTTTCTCTTGTATTCTTTCATGTTGAATCCAATACATTTTTAAAAGAAATTCTCTATCCTCTATGATATTCTTGTTACAGCAAACAGATATAGCAACAATAATACAATTCAAGAATGGCTGATTATCAAACCAAATTGGCCTTAAAGTCGACACTGATCAATCAACAAAATAATCTATATGATAGACTACAGATTATCTGCCGATTAATCGGTGCAACCCTACAAATAACAGAAGATATCCTACAAGACTGCTCTATGTTTAGGCCACCTCAAAATGAGCACAGAATATGAGTCTTCCCGTGAAGCTATTCGGGAGCCATAGAGAACTCTTCGGCCTAGCAAACCTCTCTCCAGAGAAGTGAACATCGCATGTAAACAATGGCGAACGAGACAAGGAAGTAGACTATCTAATCTATTTTCCTCATTAGATCGTTAGTCAATCTCAGACTTTTCTCTTCATCATACTGTTTATCACTTAATTGAATTTGGAAGGATCATGTTGTCACTCTGCTCCTCCTGTTGAGCTTAAGACCAAGAATTGTATATATATTATACTTATTATAATCGTCGAACTGGCGAGCTTTTCATTTCAGGAAAGTCAGTAATTAGATCAGAAACTGATATGAGATAACTGAAAAATGTAGGTTGCAGCAACATCCAGCTTTATTTTGACTGTAAGTAGCGTACGCTACGTTTCGCATACACGTGCACAGCTAAGATACAAAACGCCGTCGGTGCTAACAAAGTGCACAATCAAAGAACAGAGTGCACAATCAAAGAACAGCGTGGTGTTTCGTGCTCTTTGGTGTCAGACTAACTTTATGCAGAAGATATTCATAAGGAAATGCTTGCTGTTTACGATAAGATGTTTTTGTCTACTAAAACGGCGTATGACTGGATCGATACATTTCCTCACGGACGCTAACACATTGCTGATCAAGCCGAACGTGGTCTCACTGTTCATACTGCAGCAGAAGCATGCGTGCGGTGAACGGAGAGATGATTTGAGCCAATAGGCAAGTAACGATAGACAGTGTAGAAGCTGCAATAGCGTGTTCGCGTGGTTTAGTCTACAGCATAATCCCACCTTGGCCGAAGACCTTTCACAAATGACGAAGAGGTTGAACGTGAAGTGCAAATGTGGCTGAGACAGCAAACCGAAGACTTCTATGCTGCAGGTTGCGGTTGAGACAGCAAACCAAAGACTTCTATGCTGCAAGTTGTGGTTGAGACAGGAAACCAAAGACTTCTATGCTGCACGTTTTGGTGCACCGATAAAGCGGTGTGAGAAGTGTATCAATGTTAGTGGAGATTATGTACAAAAACAAGTAACAAGATAAGTGTACAAATAAATAGATGGAATCATATTTCAGCAAACAAACAAAATTGCTATGTGTGCCCTATTTACAGACTTTCACCTGCATTATAAGTACACAGCTGATTTGGTTATATGAGAATGTGGTTCACAATAATAATAATAATCATAATCATAATGACACTTTCTCTTTCACAGTCTGTACTATTAATATTTATATATAAATACTGTCTGTTTTCTCTAAAGATCACTGCATTCATTGCGCGTGTGCCTCTCACACTTCTATGTTTTCCCGTCCGTCACATTCACAACCACTTATCAGGGTTACACATGCGCCCACGGGAAAATTTCAGTAACAATTGTCGACAGGATGTGCTGAGTTTGAGAGATGGGATGAACAGGAAGTTGCGCAGAAAAGCACTGTGGTAAGGAAAAGTGTGACACAAACTAAACTAATATTGAGTGACATAGTAACAGTGTCCATAGCAACAAGGTGCGTATATAATTGTGTTGTGTGAGTGTGTGTGTGATTGTGTGTGTGTGCGTATATACGAGAGGGCATCAAATAAATACCTTAAACGTGGGATAGAAATTAGAAAAACCATACCTTTCTTTGTAACTTGTAATAGGGTTGCTAAGGATGTCAAGAGTACCCTGCAAGTGTCATCACGGTGCAGACGAACAGCGTGACGTCATAATTGCAGTTAAAAGTAGTGTTCTGCTGTCCGTCCGTTCTTTGAGGTGCAAAGGGGTGAATACCTGAAGAATGTCTTTCACTCAGCAAATGTATAAGTGGAGTAATCATAGGCGTTTCAGTCTCTATAGACTATGCCCGTGGCGCCCTGTAAGTTTTGTCTAGTTCTGTTTCCTATATTTCGACACTGTCTGCTATGGCTGTAAAGGCCGATCATGGTGACAGTCCCTGCCACAGATTGTACAACCATAAAGATGAGGCTGGCTTGCTTGGCTGTTCCTTGATCTCTTCAGTCTTTCTCTTTTCTCTGCAGCCAGAAGACGCCTATTAGCGTCATCAGCCACTATGCCCCATCCAACTGACTGTCTCCAGATAGCTCGATCCTGAGCGATTTCTTCCCAGCCCTCAGATGGGATGTCACATGACTTCATGTCCCTCTTGCAAACGTCCTTGAATCGCAGTGTGGGACGGCCGATTCTTCTAACTCCAATGGCTAGCTGTCCATTATAGATATCCATTGGCAGCCTCACCTCGTCCATGCGATAAACATGTCCCAACCACCGTAGACGTCGCTGGCTCAACATCGAGTACATGATGAGAGTATTTGCTCTCTATAAAACCGAATTATTTGTCACTCTTTCTTGTCACTCATTCCCAAATATTCGCCGTAGACACCTCATGTGAAAGGTGTTCAGCCGCCGTTCCTATTTAGTGTAACTGCTCCAAGTGTCCCTTCAATACACAAGAGTGCCAAGAACGCAGGTCTGATAGACCCGGGCCTTGGTGTAGTGCGACAGCGCAGTGTTTTCCCAGACTCTCTTCATGAGGTGGGCCATGACATTACTTGCCCTGCTAAGCCATCTGTCTATCTCCTTCTCGAGCGAGAGAGTGTTGCTGATGGCAGACCCCAGATAAGTGAAGCTCTTGACGACCTCCAGAGTGACGCGATCAATCTTTACGTATGACGTAGTGGTAATGTCCTGTGCGCAGACCTTTGTCTATTCCAGATTTATGGTGAGACCAAACTGCTTGCACCCCTCGGCGAAGCTATCTTCCAGACTCTGCCAGGCCTCCTCACCATTTGTCACTAGAATAGCATCTCCCTAATGAGCACCGTCCTCACCTTGGTCCTCGCACGCAGTCGGGACAGGTTAAACAGCCGCCCTTCTGACCTGTTGTGCAGATAAACACTGTCCACAGATGTGTCATAAGCGTGGGATAGGAGCATGGAGAACAAGACCCCAAAGAGGATCGGCGCCAGCACACATCCCTGCTTCACTCCACTCTTGATGGAAAAAGTGTTTGAAGATGACCCATCGTATGAACTGACACCTTCAAATCAGTGTGAAAAGGTGGTGCACCAATGGTTACTCACGCTGCAAAAGTATTTTACAGGCGATGGGGGACCTGTTTTAAACGCAATAATGATATAGTTGTGTTTCATTTATTCAGACAAAAATTACCAAAAACGCTCCATCATTTTATATATACATACACATATATACATGTATACGAGGTGTGCTCAAATTATACCAGACTAAGCTGCAACAAGTGAAATAACATACGATGCACATTCTGACATCGCTTCTGGTGTAAACAGCACATACAAACCGTCAAGTTTGCAAAATGTAATTAATTGTCCTACTAATAGTTACCTCAGCAGACCGTTGAAAACATGGCGGGTGTGATACGGAATCCGTTCAGAGTTGATGAGCGAGCGGTGAAACGGTTTCTAATAGCTGAAGGATGTCGACCAGTTGACATTCCTCGCAGAATGCAGGCAGAGTATGGTGACAAAAGTGTGTCAAAGACAACAGTGAAGAACTGGACAACGATGTTTAAAGAAGGACGTGAGTTAACTAAAGATCTTCTGAAACTTGGCCAGGAGCATATTGTTGCGTCAGATAATGACATCGCCGAAATTGATGTACCAATTCGGTTGGCCGTCGCGGGAGCTTACATTCACTAGCACTGGAATTCTCTGTGTCGCTATGTACAGTCTGAATGGTGGTTACCAAGAAATTCAAGTATCGGAAGGTGCTCACAAGGATTACCGATACTTCAATTTCTTGCTAACAACCATTTGAACGGTAATTCTCTGTAAAACCCGCACTTCGCACACCCGAAGAAAACCTCACACACGAAGAAAAAAACACAAAAGAAGAAAACAACACATAAGAAGAAAACAACACAAAAGAAGAAAACTAGAAAAGAATAAAACAACACACCCGAAAAAAAAAACACATCCGAAAAAACCACACAAAAGAAGAAAACAACGCACCCGAAGAAAAAACAAACCCGAAGAAAACACACCCGAAAAAACAACAGCAGAAGAAAACACAAAAGAAGAAAACAACACAAAAGAAGACAACAACCCAAAAGAAGAAAACAACACAAAAGAAGAAAACAATCCAAAAGAAGAAAACAACACAAAAGAAGAAAACAACCCAAAAGAAGAAAACAACACAAAAGAAGAAAACAACACAAAAGAAGAAAACAACACAAAAGAAGAAAACAACCCAAAAGAAGAAAACAACACAAAAGAAGAAAACCACACAAAAGAAGAAAACAACACAAAAGAAGAAAACAACACAAAAGAAGAAAACAACCCAAAAGAAAAAAACTACACAAATGAAGAAAACAACACAAAATAAGAAAACAACACAAAAGAAGAAAACAACACAAAAGAAGAAAACAACACAAAAGAAGAAAACATCACAAAAGAAAAAAACTACACAAATGAAGAAAACAACACAAAATAAGAAAACAACACAAAATAAGAAAACAACACAAAAGAAGAAAACAACACAAAAGAAGAAAACAACACAAAAGAAGAAAACATCACAAAAGAAGAAAACAACACAAAAGAAGAAAACAACACACAAAAAAAGAAAACAAAAAGGATTAACCAAAATTACCAGATTGTTATATGATCACTCCGCGGGAAGAGAATTGTGTTCCGCCCAGTACACATCACTCACACGTTTGACAAGCAACAGTGAAATGTTATGTCTCTACGACCTCTTGGGGTTACAGGAAAGACTGGATAATATACCAGGCGTAGTCAAATGAAATCGGCCCGTGCTGCGCACGTGGACAATACGTGCGAGGTGCATGATGACGTCCCATCTGACTTAATAAACACGTATTAATGTACAAGTGTGTACGTGTCTCATCATCCTCCCATTCCTAGGTTCTGCTGCAGACGATTGAGCGATTGAGGAAATGGTGGGTGAGACACGGAATCTATCCATGGTTGATCAGCGAGCGGTGATTCAGCTTACAACAGCTGACGGATGTAGACCAGTCGACATTCATCGCAGAATGCAAGCAGTGTGTGGTGACAAAAGGGATTCGAAGACAACAGTCAAGGACTGGGCATGGATGTTTTGTTTAAAGCTTTGAGATCTTCCGCGACCAGATCAGGCACCTATTATTGCTACAGAAAAACCAATGCCGATAGGTGTGGACCGTCGCCGATTTTGATGCAGCAATAGGTGTGGACCGTCGTCGTAACTTATGTTCGCTATCAGATGGATCCGCGTGTCGCTTGGGACAGTTCAAATGGTTGTTAGGAAGAAACTGTATATCAGAAGGTGTGTTCACAATAGGTCCCACAGATGCTGACCGGCCACAATGTGGAAAGATGTATAGGGTGGGATTTGAACCACTTGCTTAGGTAAGAAGCGGGGGGGGGGGAGTGATGAATTTATGTTGCGCATAGTGGCAGGTTATGAGTTGTGGTACCACTACAGTGAGTCGTGCATAAAAACAGCAAGCATGGAATGGAACCATACAGGATCACCAAAACCCAGGACATTCAAGTCTGAGGTTTTAAGTTGATAAGGTTATGCGAGGGAGAGAGAGGGAGGGAGAGAGAGAGAGAGAGAGAGAGAGAGAGAGAGAGAGAGAGAGAGAGAGAGAGAGAGAGAAAGTGAGCGATAGAGAGTGAGAGTGAGAGAGAGAGAGAGAGAGAGAGAGAGAGAGGGACGCAATCACACACACACATCTACACACATCTACACATGAACGTTGTTGCCCAACGCTAAGCGATGATAGCCACATCAGACTGTTTTGTTTTTATAATGTGATGTGCGCTGTATGAGGATTATAGTGAGGAAAAAATACTAGCTGGTCATCAATCTCACTCTTATCCCGAGTTACCTTGGATAATGGCAAGACATTTGGTCGAGACGACTGGAGGTAACTTGGGATGCAGGCACTCTGGTCTTACCTCCCCTGAGACCAGGGGTCGCTTGAAACTTGCGGGATTCGATCGTCCACCGTTTCCGTCCATCACTGTGAGAGGCGAGTGTCTTAACCTCTTGACTACAGCTACCCCATACATACATACATACATACATACATACATGCATAGGGCCACCCCTACATCTGTCTAGTTTACAGGAAGTCTGTACCATATGATTTGCCGTAGTATAAACAATGAAACAGCAATGTACCTCTTTGTGTTCTGTACCTAGTGATACGGTTCGCTTCTTTGTTCCAGGTAAAGTTACAGTCTGCCATGCATTACAGATGGCTCCTTAACAGGTAGCCTGTATCCAAGCTTTTTCAGTGGATGTTTCAAACGAAATGGTTTTAAATGATAATGCTGCTGGTTCTATGCACAACCCTCTGTATCCGCCTATTACAGATGTTTTATTGGTTCCATGTCAACTCGTGTCAAAC